>JAITYZ010002965.1:0-18346 GCA_027744595.1 Paronellides praefectus
ATTCCAAATACAGAAATATTTCTAACGCCAACCTTACGTATTTGCATGCATCCATCATTGTCACCAATCAGTAAACACATAAATGTGAACTTGCAGAGAACAAGACACCAATTCACCATACTCACTATATATTACATTATGTATAAATCTCCTTCATGAAGACGTATTTAAAAAAGAAAAAAAACAATGTTTATTACAGATCTGTAGTCAATGTGAAAAATTTGAAATTTTCAACTATATTTATTCACTAAATAAGAAAAAAAATATTCACAAACAATATTTGTATATTAACGGGATATTGTAACAGCAGCACTGCAAAAATTTCCACATCCAGGTTGTGGGCAGCATTTTTGTTGGTTTCCACATTCATTGTCAGATCGACAGTTGTCATTGCACACGAAACACCGCATGCTTTGATTTGGGGCTGGGCAAGTTCCTGCTCTGGAAGGAGCTACAAAAATTCGTTTGAAATAAAATTTTTATGATTCTTGGAAATTTCACTTTTGATACAACAAAAGCATATATATTTCCAGGATGAACTTACCAATTTGTGCACTGCAAGTCATGTTCTTGGCGGGTTGTTGTGGTTGTTCAGCTCCGACTCCATCTTGAGGACCAGCTCCAGTCACCCCGTTAACAATAATTACACCCCGTTAACAATAATTGTCACCACTATCATCATCCAAATCCCGATGATAGTCTTAAACATAGCATGACCCTTAAAAGTTGCCATGTTGGTCTCAAGACAAAATGTTTTCTTGTTTTTTAAAAAAACTGTAAGCGACTTATTGTTTTTATTATGCTTTGCGTAAAGGGAGTTTTAAGACACTGATCTATTGCGCAATTATTTGTTTATAAAGTTTGAATATATGATTACGGAAATTATAAATTGAATGTAATAAATAGTGAGCAGGTGAGTAGCTATTAGGGTGATATTAACAATAATGCTTCGCTCAAACTAGAAAAAAATTTGTCCATTTAAAAACTATGGGGAATTTTTTTTCTAGCACGAGCAAATGCTCACTAATGACAAATAATGAAGGTGAGTCAGCATGATATATTATGATTTTGTATGACATTCATTTGAAATCCCACGAAACTGTTGTGGTCCACTGGTGCCTTTCAAATAGTACGTAACGCCAAGTTAGCAGGAGTACGATACATTTACATTTAACATATTACGAACTGGAAACTCCATTTCTCATTATGTCAGTTTTCTCATTATGATCTCATAAAAACACGACAAATATGTTTTGGCTTTAATACTTTGAGGACAAGAGGATATTATACTATGAAATATTTATATAAATATTCCTTATCAATACAGGTAGTAAAAATATTATATTGTTCAGTAAAATTTGTTTTTCAGTTTGTTAGTGAAATAAAAGCATTTTGTTCAGGTATTTTACAGAATTTAGTGAATTTGAGAGCATGAAGGAACGTAAATACATTTATTTTTGTAAATAGAACGCTACGTGCAATATTATTGAATTGAATAACATACCACGAAAATAATGTTGTGCCAATTTCCTGTGCCAGTCGTGCTTCCGTTTCCATTCAAATGTTAGTTATTTCGTGTGTGATTTGAAAAGTTTTTTTTCGTTTGCGGTTGTTTAACAAAAGAAATATCGTAATATTTTTTGCTGAGTCACGAAGGCTCAACGTCAGATAAATCAAATGAAAAAGAAATTGGCGATTCAGTATCATGCTGATCGTTTATGATTTTTTAAGACATTGATCGATAAAAATTTATATGTGCAAATCTGTACTGGTCAGTTAACGTTCCACTTCATTTTTAATAAAATCAAAAGAAAACATTTATAAAAAAGAAAAATGCAAAATTGATATGCGATTATATAAACAAACATTATTATCAGAGTAGATAGAAACTAGAATTTGCTATAAAATATTAGTACCACTCTTTAAATAACTTGACATAAATCACTTTGGCAAGCTGAGCAGCAATGCAGTAAGAAAGTAGTAAAACCGCCAGGAAGGGGTACACCTGCCAAGGTAACCATCTCATTTGCAGCCATGCACTTACCCCCGGAATATATGGAATGGCTAATCCAATGCCCATAATCAGTACCGTCATCACCACCACCGGAAATGACGCCCAACTTTGCACAAAGGGTATCTTTGGAGTGCGGATCATGTGAACAATCAGAGTTTGTGTCAGAAGACCCACGGTGAACCTTGTATTTTATTAGAACAAAAAACATCTCAAATGATTAAATTGTACGCAAAAATATATCTGAGCAGACATCATGGTTTTAAATGTTTACTCACCACGTGGTTTGAAATACCATATAGTCATCTTGGAGCGTCTTGATATTAAAATAGAAATACATAAAGAGAAAAGTGGCAATGTCAAAAACACTTGACCATGGACCAATCATGACCATAAATTTGAGCACGCTTTTCATTGACCACCGATGAGGGACCAACAAAAATTCAGGGTCCATGTGATCCCAGGGTATCGCAATTTGACTAATGTCGTACAATAAATTTTGTACCAAAATGTGCAAACTTGCCTGTTTGAGGAATAAAAAATAGAATTTAGTAATTGGCATCATTGATACCATCACCAAGAAATCCAACAATATGACCGTTCATTTTTAAAGCTCGTACTATATCCGCCTTTTGGATGGGAGTTAGTTTGGCAAAAATTGAACATTCTTCCGCAATCAATCTCAACTTTTCTGGAGATCCTCCACAATTTCCTCCTCGTTGAATTTCTTTACCGGTGATGATCTTATCTACAGGAAGTCCGATTTCAGAGCAAATCTTTTTGCAGACAAGCGGGCTGTCTCCGGTGAGTACTTTGATGCTGACGTTGTGTTCCAATAAGTTCTTTATTGCCTCTCGGCTGGATTCTTTGGGTGGGTCTAAGAAGGCTAAAAGTCCAACAAAGGTCAAGTCGCATTCGTCCTCAGTGGAGTAGGTGGTGGATACCTCCTCTTCCCCATCTACTGGTACATCTATCCGTTTGATCGCGACAGCAATCACTCTTAGTCCATCTTCACTCAGCTCTTCATTCAGTTTCTGAAGATTATCTTGAATTTCCTCAGTCATTTCTTCTGTTTCCACCTCCCCTCTCACAACCGTGTAAACATTTGTGCTGTCCTCAGTCGCCACTGGTTCTGTTGATAGGGAGATCCTGGTACAATTTTGAAGCACCTCCTCCACCGCACCTTTGCAAACCAAAATTCTATTTAGCAGATGGTCTTCACTGGTTTCCTGGACAACTACTGACATTCTTCTTCGTACAAAGTCAAATGGGAGTTCATCTACGAGCTTGAATTTTTCGGAGATTGAAGCAACACCCGGGTAACTTTTGAATCCGTTTAAGATGGCGTCATCCTTCTTATCACTGAAAAATGAGACAATGGCAGAGTCCAATGGATTCTGTTGTACGGATTGAAAGTGGCTGTTGAGATAACCCAAAAATAAGGGAACGGAGGAAGTGCTCCCTTTCTGATTTACAAAGCGGTTCAAGGTTACCACACTTTTTGTCAGGGTTCCAGTCTTATCAGTGCAAAGAATATCACAGCCTCCCATGTTAATTATAGCATCCAGATTTTTCACAATACACTTTTTACGTGACATTTCTACAGCGCCTTTAGCAAGGGTGGTGCTTACAATCATGGGAAGCATTTCAGGGGTTAAACCTACCAAAACAAGCAATAATCAAAAATGAGTCTTTCATAATTTATTAATCATAATGTAGGTATATATTATGAAACTTACCAACAGCAACAGCTAATGCGAAAATAAAAGCACTATCCCATCCATCCCCGACTAGTAATCCCTGTAGAAGTAAAACGGGAGGAATCATGCAAAGCATTGTAATAAAAAATATCCACGAGATTCTACGCACTCCAAGTTGAAAAGCATTCTGCGGTCTCTTTTTTGCTAGTTCACTAGCCAATCTACCAAAGTGTGTACGACTTCCGATATGGATGACGCGGCAAGTGGCACTTCCAGATACCACGGCGGAGCCCATAAAACAGAGGTCTGGTCTATCTAGGTCAGTTTCCTCAGGGCCTCCCTCCGTGCCTTTGTTGTCTGAATATACTGGCATGCCAAATAATTGACGGAAAAAGTTTCCCAGGCGAGAAGGCTGTTTAATTGTGTGGTCATCACCAATAATTTTTTCTGTTGAAGAAGCTGAGGAGGAGTCGGTCGTTCTGGCAGGGGAATCTTGACGAACGCGAACACCACAAGCAGCCAGATATCTATGCTTTTGAACAGGAATCGCTTCGCCGGTCAAGGCAGCTTGACTAACGTGAAAATCCTTGGCATTCAAAACCTCCACATCTGCGGGTACCAAGTCCCCCGGAAATAACTTGACCCAGTCCCCAGGTACCAGATCGGTTGAAGGTACGCTGCTTTCGATTTCTCCCAGTGGGCTTTCGTTTTGTAAGTTATCGTTGTCTCTGATAACAGTGACCTTGGTAGCCACAAATTTGAGGAGGGACTTGACAGCAACTTCTGACTTCCATTCTTGATAAAACCGAAGAAATGTTGAGAGGAAGACCATAAAGAACATGATACCCATTGTTTCGAATTCTTGAGTAGCCCCGCTGCTAATGGCGAGTAATGTGAGGAGTATGTTGAACGGATGGAGGAGAGCTGCAAACAGCACCTGATACCATTTCCGTTTTCTTCCAGTGTCCACAGTGTTCAAGCCGTGGGTGGCTCGTAGTACAGGTATTTCGGATTGCCTCAGGGGACCAGCCCCATCTCCCCCTGTCGCACATTCCATATTATCTAAATTAATTCCAAATCCCAAATTAATTTTTTTATACAAAACTTTCTTCTGCTATATATGGTCAACTTTCTACTGCATTAATCCATATCAACTAATTAATTTGTAACGAAACCTTTTAATTTAAATACTCTTTTGTTTGTAAACTTTCATTGATAAATGTTGTGATCTAGTCACCACCCACTCAATCCTTAGTTTATCTCTAAAGTTAACTTTAGAGGGACATTTTATGAAAAAATAAAAACGAATGACTAATTTATGCTTTTTGTTTTGCACAAAGAAGGTCCGTCAACAATGTTGACTCAACATGCACAAATATTTATATGTAGGTATTGTAGTAGGTACACCTATAAACATCCGCGTGACTAATAAAAAATACGTTTCTTCGCAAAGCGAAACTAATTTACATTTCATGGAACTGAAAAGAAAAAAAACTCACAAGAACTAAGATTACAACAAGTTTTGTGGAGACAGTTGGGTATGGGTAATGTCAATGTCACGTTACTAATGTGTTAATCGAGTCGTGCTAAGTTAATATTGCATATACACCGCAAGTCTCATGGAAGTTAACATTACATTCTTAACATTGTACTTAATTTCTTAAACCGATGAATCAGAGGTTGCGGCTTATATGGAAGCAAGCAGAGATAAGACGGCAACGTAAAACAAAAATGTAAAATGTTAGTTTAAACACTGATGTTCTAACGTGGCAAATGAGGAAAGTAATAAATTTAATTGTTTTCTTCTTGCCTACACCAAAAAGTAATCAAATCTTTCTAAAATCTTTTTTAAATTTGCTTTTTTATTCATGAAATCGTCCGTTCTCCAGCAGCAGGTTAAATGCTATAAACGTTGTAGAGAAAAACAACAATTTTATTACCATGGACGGACGACGGACAGAAAGATTAAAAACACTTTTATCTCCGTCTTCAGTTAATACTTGTCAAAAAGAATATTTGAGGTTACAGTAAGGTCAGTTTTCATATACGACTCATTCATGGAGAGTAGTATGCGTGTTTTTTTATGCATTCTCTCTTTCTGTCTCCGTTACCAAAAAAATGTGATAATTTTTTAACCCGTTAACCAAACTGCAAGTGCAAATAAGGCATAGAGTACAAACATGTTATGTTTGCTCCTTATTATGCCTGGATCATGAATAAATGCCTATGATGTAATTCGGTTGCACGTAGTATGCATGCATGCGTATTGTTTATCTCTGATTCATTGACGGCTTCTCCGAATATGCGACAGCAATAAATTTTGTTTGAAGAATGGAATTACTTTTTACATTCTCGCTACAAATAATATCAACAAGGAGGTCCAGGAATCCCTTGTCATGGACAATAACAACACTTTTTTTTGCTTACAAAAACACACGCAATAAAACTTAAATTAAATGTCAATAAATTATGGTACCACAACTAAAAAAATTAACTAATTTTCATGTATTTACGTGCCTACCTCGTTAACTACAAACTTCGCACGACAAGTGATATAAAGACTTTATAATAAAGTTATGAACGGTCTAATGACAATGACTTTTATCTCTTTTGTTTGGAGTTGCATAGCTTAAAGTTTTTTTTTTGCAGAGTATAGTTGCTTCACTTAACCTTACTAAACTGGCAAATCATGCTGGTTTGATGACAGGTGTCAGATTCAAGTGCAGATGCACTGTTATCAATGCGCCCCATTTTTAAAACTATTTATAATGCCAATTAAATCTATTAGTTTTGACCTTTTAAACTTACCATTAGTTTTGGTCGTTGTCATGCTTTTGTTGTCCTGACGAGGAAACCACTGCAACTGAACAATGTCGAGCTGATGGCTTTTTCTTGTTTCAGCAGAAAAACTGGACTTCCGGGACAAATTATTCTGATGGGGAGTTATTCCATGTAGTCTGTTCACCTTCATTGTGTATTGATTATTTACAAATATTAAAGTTTTTTTGTCACTTCAAAAATATTTCTTCATAATATTTTTTTAAAAATAAAATATAAAATCGCCTTTAGCAAGGATAAAAAAGATACATTTATAAATTATATGATTCCTTACATGAGCAAATTATAGCTTTCCGGTTATTTTTTTTTCTCCAAAAGATACCCTAATCTACTTTTATTTGAATAGCCGTGGGAAATTGGCCCACCACACGCACATCCAGAAAGAAAAATTGTACCGATTGGTTCCCATTCAATTAACCTGTATTAATCAAGAAATTATAAAAATAATAATAAAAAATGAAAGTAGGTAAGTATTTAAAAAAAATTATGATCTCAATTTCAAGTCTGATTGTATTAAAAACGATATACTAAAAAACACATGAAAAAATATCTGCGCTCAATATTGACTGGACGTTCTGAAATAATTAATTCACCTATTAAGTTAAGGTAAATAGATTTGAGCAAAAAAGCTTTCTTGTCTTGTAAAAGTCTACACGGAATACATATTTTAAAACAGTTATCTCATGCTGAACGATGATGCTGGAGCTGTAATAATGTGTTCTTGAAATGAGAGTCGTAACTCAACTGGAGAAAATGTTTTAGAATTTATGAATGATGAAGTCAACTCCTGATATTTTCTTGGCAGGTAAAAAATTATACGGCGGACGTTATAGCGTTAGAACGTCACGCGTGCCCCTAGTAAAGTAGATTGGTTTTGTTATTCTAACCAAATTATATCCAATTTCATGGTACTACGTACGTTATATGGAAAAACATTTGAAACATTGTGCGTTTTGATTAGGAATAGGTGATCACGGGTGGACAATGAACAAAGACATCAAATGTACATGCCTACTTATATGATGTATATTGTATACACCATATTTTATGTTAATATGAAAACATTTTTGACGCTGCATTTATATTCATTCATTATTAAGGAGATTTTTAACTATTTTTTTACAAATCAACAGATTTACCTGAACAAATAATGTTGATTATAACATTTCTGTTGATAATGTGTGCTTCTCGGAACTTCCAATTACGTATTTTATGCACAAATGTGAACTAATTAAGCCCAGTTTATATTTTAAGTTACGAAGCAAAATATATATATACTCTCTGCGTCAAAGAATTTGTTTTAATGTTACACGTTGACTCACCTTACCCCGACATGAAAATACAAATACGATAAATGCATGGAAATATTGCGACGCATGATAGTGTTAAAGTAAATGACTCTTTATTACTGTACATGCTATCTAGTAAATATTAGTTATCTTTTTGTCATTGTCACGAGCGGAATAAAGGTACAAAAATAAACTCTTATCAGATTACAACTACATCATTTGTATGAGCATCATGGACATTGGACATATTACGAAAACAAACACAAATTCAAAAGTAATTTCCTTATTCCGCACTGTCACCAAGTAATTAGTAGCACAATGACGCAAAGGCATGAAACTATTGAATCGAAATTCAGTCAGTTAATTACTCGGAATTTTACGTACAGTACAAATATTTGGCAACGAATTATTCACTAATCAATTTAAAATACAAACACATTGTAAACTACAAATATTTTTGTGAGTTGTTAAAAATGAGTTTATCTTTCGTGTTCATTTTGCATGACAGGATAGTTGAAGATTATAGCTGTTTCTCTAGAAATATGTCCATTATTTGACAGTTTGATATAGTTTTTGGTTTATTCTTATTAATAAGCTGGTAAAAATAAAAATATACAATAATAGGTCATTTTGTCATGTTTGATAGTGTACAAATTTACTGTTGTTTAACAAATACATCTCGGTACAAAAAATTTGATTACGTGGAAAAGTCAAAAAGTCACTGGAATTAAGTCATATTGATAAATGATAACTTAAATTATTAAAATACACATCAACTATTTAATACAAACACAGTGGTGAATATAAAAAAGTCAATACTGGTGAACAGTTGATTTTTACGAAATAATGAAACATTAAGAGAAACTGTACCATAATGATAAAGAATAATTTTAAAATATAAGTTAGGTTAAAGTCTGAATTTTTAAATTGTCAACGACAAAATGAATAAAAAAAGAGGATGACAATGGCACTATCAAATATTCCAATTGCTTATTTGCACAGACGAATCCGCTTGTTACTGACAGCTGAAAAAAATACAAATAGTAGTCAATTATAATTTATTATTAGTTAAAAAAAAATTAAAAAAAACTAAATAGCACAGGTTGGCTTCGCTCAGTGAACAAGATATCATTAAAAACGTACATTTTACAAGGCAGACTTCCGATGGAATCTCTTTTTCCGACATAAACTCCAGCCATAGCTGTTGCTTCTCCGATAAATGATCACCCGGGCCCTTTACCTCTACAAAAAGCACCTTTCCCTTGTTTGGCGCAGGGCTACAGTCACAACTATTTTCACAAGTTTTTCCATCTTCCTCAAATAAATCCCTATCTTGCCATTCCCCATCGCTCTCCTTCCACACAACTAAATCTGGAAAGCCACTAGAATATTGTCTATAGTTTTTAGCCAGTCTTTCGCAAATACTAGCAATCATTTCGCGCCCCATGGCTCTCATTAAACTTTTCAACTTTTCCAGATTATTTTCAAACATGGCCCAGCTAACTATACTAAGCTTTTTCTCATTCTTTGCCCAAATTTCGTCTACAATTCCGATAAGATCCTCCATTCCAAGAATGGTTCTAATTAAAATAAGTTTCTCATCAATTAGATGTTGCCTCCGCTCATAAAATTCTTCAAAATGGAGATCCAGGGGGAATGGTTGGTATCGGTGGTGAAAACAGTCATCGATTTCGTCGTGAAAAATAACGTCCCAAAATAGAAGCCCGTACATTGTTACTACTGTGGAGCCTTCACCGTGGATTCCGTATGTATACCCTTCATTGTCTATGTAGTGATCAATGACGAATTGTTCTACGGAGCCCATCCGGTTTGAACCACTGGTGTCACGACGGCTGATAAAAATTGATTTACCCATAGCCCCTGGTCCTTGATCTCTGTTTTAAACATAAAATAGAAATCATACTTGAATAACGTTTTGTCATAACATAATAAATTAATAAATATCATGACATTTACTAACAATTTTTCTCCAGTTATCGTCCGAGTCCGAATTTCATGTTTCAAAGACAACGTTTCAACTTCCTGTGCCTCAGGTTCAAATTCTCTCACGTCAATCACCTGAGTCACTTCATCATTTATCTCCGCCTCCTCCTCGTCAGTCTCATCATCATCATCACTGTCATCCAGATATTTTGTAGCTTTCCTTCTACCCTTTCTGACAACTTTCTTCTTTGGCTTAGGTTTGGCCTTTACTTTGGGTTTGAGTTTCTTCTTTTTGCTCAGCGTCGCGTTCACCTTTTCCAGTCTTTGACTTAAAGTAAATCTGTGATGCTCTTTTAAATGCTTATCCTTTAAGGCCTCCAACAAGACGGCTTTCACTTCCTCCTTACTTTTTTTCAAATGAGTTTCACAGTTAATAACTAATCTTTCCCACCATCTTCCACGATAATGGTTGAGATACGCCAGCTGCTCCAAAAGAAAACGGATAAGCTGGTTCGCTTCCTCAAACATTTTTAGCTTTTGAAATCCGTCCAATGCCAACCACAAACTATGCGTCAGAACGGATCCGGCCGTGTAAATTTTTAAGAATAATGGCAATTTGGAGTCATGATTTTGTGTTTCCTGGTGATCGAGGACACTTTGTAATGCACTTTTTCCTTGGCCTGCCAAACTAACCACTTCATTCCACTCTTTGGCTTCACGAAAAGCTACCACATTGGAGTGCAGAGCGAAGGCGTCATGAAACTGGATAAGGTGATCCCTTGTAGGGTACACAGCCGTGGATTTTCGGATGGTATAAGATGGATACTCCATTTGTCCCATTTGGTTTAAAAGAACAATTAAAAGTTGATTACTAGCTTGATCATTTTCAACTTCCCAGTATTGAGGAGGTGAGTGAAGAAGGAATAACCGGGAAAACATCATTTTGGAATTATGGGATACCCTGACTGCAGGTCCGAGTTCACTTAAAGCGTGCTTAATCAACACTGTGGATGATGCTCCTACAACACCCGTCAATGTCTTTTGATTTTTCCCACTGGATAACAATGCATCTCTGAAGGCCTCTTTGGTTTTCTTTGTGGGATTTAACTTCATTTTCTTTGCGAGGCTTCCCAACTTTCCGAGGTCCAGGATATCCAGCACTTCTTCAATGGTACCACAATTTGATGAAGATATTTGTTCTAAGAGTCCTCTAGCTTGGAGCTCTGCACAAGCTTCGGTAAGATCTTCAGGTAGTTCCTTGTTTTTATTGTTAAGCTTATTGGCAGGTCTCCAGCACCATTTTCTTTGGAAGAGGCGTACATATAAATGCTGTGCATCTATAGATAGGCTGACAAAATCTTGCACCAGGCGGTGGTCCTCCGTGTGAATTAAATGAGCGTGGAACTTATCTGATATGACGTCACTCAAAATGGTTAAAAAGTTTCGTAAAAAATAACGAGCTTGACCACCAGAAACGCCTGGAGTACCTTGTTGTGAGGAATTATTAGATGTACCAAAGTTTAACTTTCTTTTTGTGGGACTTTGACTTGACTGATTTGTGGATACACCATTTTGGAACTTGGAAGGTGAAGGGGATATTGGATAATTTACTGATATAGAATCCAGGGATGCTTCAGAGCTGGAACGCTTCTTTCTGCTGAGGTGACGTATTGGAGAGTATTTGGTTAATTGAGATTTTGGAGGTGAAACTTTCTTCTTTGGGGATTTAAAGATAGAAGTACTGGGATTGATAGCCTGATGATCCACTTTGGATGATGAAGAGCATAAAACCGGTTTATGGCAATTTTCCTTGTCAGGTGTTGACAAAATAGAGGGTGAGTTTGGACGTGACCCATTTGTATTCAGAGAACTTTGTGACGAACGAATCATTTCATCCATATCAATTTGGGAAAGCATGTCATCCCCTGAAGACGAATCTTCATTGAATGGACTATATGAAGGCGACAATCCAGCATTATTTTCTTGGTTTGATGGGCTTACAATGTCGTTGACATCAGCTTTTGGAGAAAGTTCTTCAGCACAAGAGCTTTCCTGGAATAAATTTGTAGAACTATGGTTACTATTTTCACCTATGATTGTTGGTGATGCAGGAGAAGTAGAAGGATCATTATTAGCTTTTGACGTCGTTGCTTGTGGAGGGGAATGGAGTGCTTCCTCAGCAGTAGATGCCGGGTTGTTTGTACTATTGTCTTCAGTAACTATATCATCCTTTTCTTCTTGCTCAGTCTCATTTTCATCAGAACTGATTAGGTCTACAAGCTCTTTAGGGGTGGGAGGTGGTGGTGTCAAAACGTGAACATCGGCGTAATCCCCATCATCAGTCCACTTTGGACGTCTTTGTCTGGGAGTAATATACAATGTTTGTGGGGTCGAATTCACAGAACTACTATTACTGTTGTTGCTTGACTCGGGCTTAATGAAAAACTGGGTAATTTTCTTTTGATTCTTATCCGGCACCTTGTTCCATTTAGCTCCTCTTCTCATCTTGAAAATCGGCCTGTTCTCCGAAATCTGAAAGTACAAGGCGAGGAAACCACTTTTATAATTTGTGTTAATTTTATAGAGAGTCTTTTAATCAATGAAAAATATAGGTCATCGCTTACCAAATAAAAGAGAAAATCATTTAAAAGGGCCCCTCAGGTAGAATCAAATGATTGGTTAATTGCAGGTACATACATTGTAGCACATACTCATACTACATACGTCAAGAAAGCCTACTCATACCTGTTACTGTCACAAAACAAATACTTAATGTTGGTTATTTAAGCTTTTTCAAAGTATGTTCAATTATAATAGTGCGATACATATATATGTGTTTGCTTAACTACTTACCTGATAATAATCTCTCTACTAAAAACAACCCGGTGGTATTGTACATAATACTGCTCTGTAAGCTGCCTTAAATCTTTATCAAACGTCAGCTAATTCATATTTGCGACCTAGATAAATATTTAACTGCTGTACTACCATACAACTATTACATTTATTTAATGTTCACAAATTTAATTCAACTCTTATACTTATAACCAGAATACCAGCACTGTTCCTGCTGATCATTTTATTTTTCACACAAAAATAAGATATCCGCCAAAATCCAGCCAGCTGAGAACAACTGTGGATTTGTCTTTGTCCACTTTCGTTTTTCACAGCGCAGCTTGGTAAGCATTTAACTTGGTCGTATGCAAACAATACATACATAATACATACATCGTCCTAAATTAAATAATGAAATGATTACACATCAGAATTTTAATTGTTACTATGCTACAAATCAAATTATGAAAAGTTAAAAAGATTATTGGTGTTTCCAATAATGAGCCTTTTGCAACCCGTTGCAGTGATAAAATTTGTTAGCCCTCCCCCCGTAAAAACACCAACTAAATTACCGTATGCCACTAATTATTAAATATTATACAACTACAGTGTTGTTCCATACGTAAACACTAGCAATTAGTCAGCATCACTTTGGCAACTTTGGCAATTAGCAGTGAAATAAAATAATATTTATGTTCATGAACAAAAAGGATAAACAAGGGAATTCATTCAAAAACAATTTCACGTTTGAGGAGGAAGCAAACGGGCAAAATTTAATAATTAAAAAAAACATTTTAGATTATTGTACACGCATAGGTATATCCATTTCAGACTCCAAAATCAATTTGATATTTAATCAAATTAAACTTCATGTTATGGCGACGCCCTTATAACACCACTTTTACGAAGCGTAAAACATTAAAGTACTTCTAGGCGTAATACTAGCCAAGTCAACAAAACTACCTAGAAATATTTGAAAACCTTTTAGTCGTCCTTTACTGTTACTTACTTAATTTGGAAAATTGAACGATTTTTTTTTGACGGAATGACCTGAATGATGAGATTTTGAACTCCAGTTTTTCATGAATGTAAAGGTGTCACCGCGAGAAATCAATGGACTATGAAAGAGCATTCATTTTTCTATTCATTCAGACGATGAATCTGGTAAGATGTTCAAACTGTTTGTGTTTCCAGATGTGGGGTCGAGTAGTGACAATATTGCCTCTAACTTCAGTTTGAATACTAACACAATCTTGCGAGAAACAATAATTTTCTTGAAAGCTATCATGAAGATGCTCCCATACATTTTCTCTTCTTGCAAAATGAATTGTGCATTCTTTGAACAAATTAAATAAATCCCAATATGAGTTAATAATAAATCGTGCATTCATCCCCGTCATATAAAACTGTGTTTTTAGGGGACTTTTAATGTGAGCAAAGTTGGCTCCAAGGACATAAAGTATAGTTGGTATAGCAGTAAAAGATTTTGAGAATTTCATTTCAGTTTACAAATACTAATACATTCAGTAAACATTATGGTTGTAAAATTTGGATTATAACCTGAAGTATTATTGCCTTGCTTATCAAAAGACATTTTTAAATGCATTTAATTTGTTTTCAAAATTTAGGAAATTCGAATCATGTTTTGCGAGGAGAGTTATGGGCGTGTGAAAAAATTTGTAAAATATAAACTTCATAAGTTGAGCTTGCTTATTCTTACCAATCCCATTTAAGTTATCGAGAAATTTAAACTAGTGTCGATTAGAGTCAATAATGCCTATAAGTAAAAGATTGTAACTTACAATTTGTAAGATGGGGCGTGGTTTAAAGGTAAGTTAGATCAAACTTATCAAAAGCTCGCTACAGGTTTGAATCCGCCACTCCATTTATTTTATTGTACGTATTTGTGATACGTAAAAATAGTAAAAAATATTTAGGGAATTCCCCAATAAAATCGTTGTTCGTTTTGTGCATCAATGCGCTTATAATATACAAGCATTAAGGAACAGAATGATCGTTTAATGGTGATTAACATCTATCATGTAAGCAAATGTCTATAGTTTCGGTTAAGTGTACTACGAAAACAAACTAGCCATGAAAATTATGTGCCTAAACGTGAAATAATATTTAGAAGCTTTTAGTTCAAGAAGAGCCACTAAATATCTTCGCAAGCATTTTGCCTAACTTTCTGCATAACCTTGAATACATATGACCAATGCAATCATGAACATGAATTATAATTATATTTTCGAATTGTTTGTAAATTGCTACAGGACAATTTGCTTTATCATAATTACAAACAGGTGCATATGATTTCATGCAAATATCCTGTTCTAAATACATAAATTTAGTATTCTCTCATACCAAAATATTTTACATGCTTTTAAATATGTTTTTTTGTGATTAGTTGTCTTCAATAACAAACAGGATGCAAACAAAATTGTTTATGATGGGCAAGATTAGTATAAAATTAGATATTTCTAGAAACTTTTATCGCATCATCAATGAGAAAAACAAAAACAAAATTATTTTTGTAAAATTGCGTAAAAATTTGAACACTTCAAAAAGTTTTTGAAACAGGGGAAATTATTTGTGTGTGTGAGAGAGAGTTGTAGAGTATTAAACTTGCTATTCTAACTAAACTAGTAATTCTTGGTCTTTGGTGTGTTGTGGGCGTGATAAATATTTACCAGTAGGGAAACCAGAAATGCATTGAAAAATATTAATTATCCAGATAACATTCAAAATAGGCCTGAAGTTATTCTGATAATTTAGGAAAGTAAAAACTTTTAGCCAATTATCAAGTGCCCAAATATATAAACTAGATTCCCTAACACCGTGCCTTAGATTCTATTCTCAAACTTTTCATTGCACTTGATCCTTTCCGATTTTGTAGTTTAAAAAAACTCGGCTACATTTACATAATGAAAAAACTTAAATTATTTATGACTAAATGCAATTTGAAATTGAATCGCCCATCCCAGATTGTTGAGATTTACTACCGTTTTGCATACTACCTATGTTTTGTTCCGTTTCGATTCCAGCGATTGACTAAAGGAAAATTTGAGATAATTCAGGGATGGTGGTTTCAAAGGGTAAAATTGAATTTTCTGTGTACTTTAAATAATATGCATTAATCATTCACTTGAGGTTTTACTAAAGTTTTTTTCCTTCCAGTTTCTATGCCACATATTTTCCCTTATCAAGTGCTATATTGCAGTACAGGAATGCATAAATAGCTGGATAAAACTTTTTATTGGCAATCAACTAAATCTAGAAACCCCTTTTGACTATTTGAACATGATTGATAGTTTTGTATGGGTTCACTACGCATTTGCACAGTATTACGCAAACACACTTCATGGCAAGTATATTTGCTCGTTTCTAAACAGCATTGTAAATTTTGAATTGAAATATGGCCTAAAGAAGAAAAAAGAAAAGATAGGATCCTCCTCCTCCTGTTCCGTTTATATTGCATTGCTTGTGACCACCATAATATTTACTTTAGTTGCCTTTGTAAATTTTACCATTTACATCTTCCAATTCAACTTTAATAACATTTTGGATGATTTCTACAATTTTTTCTTTTTGTCCAATTCGGATTCAGAAGAGATGGTCCATTCAATTACAGCTTTAAACGTGCTTTTTGTAGCTGTACGCCTTTTATTTTACATTGTTGAGTGTGTGTATGAGATCTATGCAGAATGGTTTCACGTTGTGGCCATCTTGCCCTTGTGGATTATAAGCTCCCAATTTAAAAAGGAAATTGAAAGTATGACTTGCAGTCAATTTGCATGTTCACATGATAATGTTCAAAAGTTGGTTGAACGTTACAAGAATATTTCCAAAGTCTCGACGAAATTCGTAGAAGCCCAAGGGTACGTCTTGATAGCATACATTTTCAAATGTTTATTGTTCTACGGATGTAACATAGGCGCAGATATGTTTATGGGAATGGACAATGGAAACATGGTTTACATAATGCAGGGTTTCTTGACGTTTTGTACGATTTTTGGATTGGGAGCATGCTTTTCGAATCACGTAAGAAAGTTAATATAATGCATGGAAAATTATGACGATTAATCAATGTGGCTATTGACTTTGTCACAAAAAATCACTTTTGTTTTAGTTGGGCTGTCTGCAAATATTGGTATCATATCAAAACACGTCTGAAACTGTTTCGGTTAGTCAGCTCCAATTGGTCAACTACTGGATCTCCAACAAACTACGGAGCAATTAAAGCAAAAGGGTTTCCGGTTACGTTTTCGACTCTTGCGAATGTAAGTTTACTGTACTTGCTACCATTAACTTTTTTTAGGATTTCGGGAGTTTTTTGGTGTTTTATTTAATATACCTTATTTTAGTATATTGTCAACATCATGGCATTCTTCATCATTTGTGCCCAAATCGAAGTGTAAATTGACCAAAACACTAGTTGTGTCAGATTCTGATTGACTGGATTTTTGCGTTTGTGAAAAACAAGGCATACGTCGTAATTTCTAAAAAAAACTTGGAAGTATTTAAGAAGCTTCAAATACTTTCTTATTCTTATTATTTACCAAAGTATTATTCTGGATTATTTGTAATTTGTCTCACTTCCCGAAATGAAATAAAATATTTAAACTAAAGTTTGTCATTTTACTAACTAAAAATTTTCTGGAGTAAAATTGTTAAAGTTTCAAACAATAATTCTTCAATAAAAACTTTCAATTATTTTTTGGTTTTAAAATAATACACACCGGAGGAAAATTACAACATGGCTAGAAAATGAAGAAAAACTACTTTCATAAAAGTATATTTTGATTAAACTGTAAACTGTGTTACGTACATAATCAAGTATTATTTTAGTACTAGCAACAACGGTTAGATTTTGTCATTAAAGCACTACGCAGTCTTTAAAAGTTTAAAACTAACTTGATCCCATATCTGTAAAATATATCATATTTAAGAGCAGCATTTTTTATGAAATCTTATAATTTGTATAAACCCATACATACTTATTATTATTCGCATTTAGGAAAACTCCCCAAAATGTGTACCTACCTAAATTACTATTTACTAATAATTTATAAGCAACGATGATGAGTATTTGGCCTCCTATCATTTACTAGAATTTTTATTTTGCCATATCATCAAAAGTACTTAAATGTTGAAAAAATAGTTCAAAAAGTAAGTTCCAACTTACATACAAACTCATGCAGTATCATTTTTTGTCGATATGTGAAAAAGTAGTCAACTTCACCAAAGCCATTTTAAACTACCGCTGCTGATAATATCGATAATAAAATAAGCTTGCCTGCATGGAATAAAGGTTCAATTCCCCGGGGCCACAACAAATAATCCGCAAAAGAAACAAACGTCTAGAGCGAGCTGTGTCTAGATAAAAACATAACATTCCTAAACATTTTGACTGCTCCCTGTTTTAGAATTATTTTCACTATTCGCTGATTTTTTTAAATGACGTCCCTCAATTTGAAATTAAATCATCCAAGTAAGATACTTGAGATTTATTACAGGTTTGCTGGCTACCTCTGCTTCGTCCCGTTTCGATTCGCCCGATTACGCAATGGAAAGTTGAGGCTAAATCAGGGTCGCAAGCTTCAAAGGGTAAAAAACAACTTTAACTTCATAAATTAATTTGACATTGTACATTTTACCAGTGACGGGTTTTGAAATTTGAGACGTAATTTTTCGAATACATTTTTCAGGTACTATTCTATATTATTACA
>JAITYZ010002966.1:0-11250 GCA_027744595.1 Paronellides praefectus
GATTTGGTGATGAAATAATCTGAGGCTGTTGTCTTTGATGAGAAATTCCTCCAGGAAACTGGCCTTGGATAACAGTAAAGAGTGATGGACTTCTACTGGGGGGAAATGAGACATAATCTTCATCTACATACGATCTACCACGGTTCATTGGGGAAGCAGCAATCTGAGCTGGAGATGCAGCAGCAGCACGGGCAGCTGCAGCTGAATCGCCCTCTTCATCTTCTTCTTCGTTCGAGTCAACTTCATCCTCTTCACTTTCTTCAATATCTTCTTCAGAGTCAGATTCGTTAGATTGACCGGGCTTTCTATTTCCTCCAGCAGCAGCTGGTTTCTTGTTTCCACTGGCAGTGTTTGTTCCTGTTGGGGGCCTTGGGTTATTTGGAGGTGGCCTGCCACTGTTGATAAATGCAAGAGCTTCAGCTTCGTCATCTTCACCAGAGTTTCCTACTGCAGGAACAGCTGCCAATGGGACCCTTGGCGGTGGTGGAGCATTCTTCTTTCTGTCCTCCTCTTCTTCATCTTCATCTTCCTCCTCTTCCTCGTCATCACCATCTTTTTAAAAAGCAATTCAAGTTGAAGTACACAATTTTATATTTTTCACCAGCCCTCAAACCCGTGGGGAAAATAAACTTAAATAGGTATATAGCATCTGCCATGCAGCTGTGTGTATATTGAAAAGTGCGTGCAAAAGATTTTTAGTAGAGGTATGCAATCATGCGAAATAAAAAAAAAGCAAAAAGGAGTAGATTTTTAGGCAGGTTTGCTCCAAGGGCAAGCTTTATTTAAAAATTTAAATTTTAAAAATTTGAGAGAAAAGTGCATTTATAGATTAGTTAAAAACTTATTTTAAAAAGGTGGTGGTGGTGGTGGTGGTGAGCAAATAAAAAAATGTTTAGTAGTCAAACAGGGGACGATAGTAGAACTTTGTGGGTTTCTGGAGATTCTGGACAAAAAACGGTGATTCACCTTGTCTCAGTCTGTTTCCTGGAATGATGGCTGGAGTATCCTCAACATCGTCCTCATCATCATCGTCATCATCGAATGTGAAGATGGATCCTGGTGGTGGTACTGAACTGTACAAAGTCTGTCCGTTCATTGACCCATGTTCTTGGGTCATTGGGTTGATAGGATGACTACTTCTGTACCAGTATGGCACCTGTCGGCTGGGGGTAGATGGCACGACACTTTGTGGGATTGGTCGTGGTCCCGAAACAATCCTGCTTGGGCGACTGAATGGGTCTGTACAAATTGACCAATTAATTAAGCATGCGACCATTGCTAATTATTAAAGCAATCTCGAATCGAAAGTTTTACGCATTTCAAAACTAGTTATTACTATCAATAATGCATTACCTGGCACAATGGTGATTGGCTGGCTTCCAGTAACGGTATCGACTGGTACCAAAACCTCTCCTTGATCAGTAACGTAACCTGGGACGAGAGCTTCAATAGCACCACTGGAAGGCTTGATCTTGGAAGGAAGAACCTTCTTTTTGTTGTTTCCTGCAACTACCACAGGCTTTGCAGCGACAGCAGCTTGCTGTTTGTTCTTGTTTACTTTGTTTGTCACTACAGCAGTTTGGCTTACTGGTGGTTGTGGTGGTACGACAGGTTGTTCCTCTGGGAGGACCTCATCACTTCCTTCGCTGTTGGCAACGGAAGCTTGGGGTTCTTCTTGTTGGATCACTGGTCGTTGTGCAGGTTCCTCAGAGGAAGCTGCTTCCTTTTGAGCAATGCTGTCCCTCCTGCGCTCTTCATCGTCCTCTTCGTCGTCATCATCATCATCATCATCCTCATCTCCATCTCCTTCCTCATCTTCAGCATCTTCATCCTCCTCCTCGGATTCTTCATCTTCTTCGTCATCATCTTCAACGGGACGTGGACGGGTTGGATGTCTTGCTGGAGGAAATGCCTGCTTTAATTGCACAAAACAATAAAATTGAAGAATTCATTTCATATGCATACAAAAGGGTAACTCAATTAAATTGAGTCAATTTTTGTCCAAATGGTCCAGGAAGAAAAAGTAGGACCATTTGAATAAACCATTCTAGAAAAAGAGAAAGAATGTGTAATGTATATACGCACGGGAGGTTGTTGACCAGGTTGTTGGACGGTCAGAGGTTGTCCACTAGTCTGCTGTTGTGCATTGTTAGCATTGTTAGCAGCGAGAGGTTGTTGAGCCTGGGATGCTGCAGCTGGCTGCTGCTGTTGATCTTGCTGTTGTTGATTATTATTGGCAGACTGAACAACAGGTTTTAGTGGTTTTGCGGAACCGGTTTCCACTACTCGAACTCCGTCAGCCTTCTCATCGTCCTCTACTACCGTCACTGTTGATCCACCATCTTTATATCATTTTCAGGAGAAAAAAAATCAAACAAAAACCAGGGGAAAATTAAACAAAATGAAAAGTAGGTATATATATACATTGAATTGGATTGCTTGTTAGCTGTGATCTTGATCATTCCCATTTTGCATAATATGATGAGCGCAATTTTTAGACAATAAGGAACAGAGAGGAACTTTTAAAGATCATTTCTCTCTCTCTTTCTCTCTCTCTCTCTCTCTCAAATTGTCGTCTCAACTCAATATGGCATTCCCTTTACTTTTTCGGTCTAATACACTTTTTGCTTGCATTTGCAAATTGCAATACAAAATACAATAGGCGTAGGTAATGACAAATTAACGGTACCAAAAGTACCTTGTACAATGAGCAGAAAAAATATACGCCTTCAATTTTGTGTAAAAAATTACTCTAAAATCCAATAATGATGATGACTTCATTTTCTTTGTAAACGAGCTTTAGTAAACAGTTTAAACAGTAAATACTGTCTTAGTTCTTTGTATACACCAATGTAAAATGTACACCACTTAACTGTGCTTCTAACTACACTTCATATTATGATGTTCACTCGTCATTTTGAAAAAAAAACTTGTAATGATTGAGTAAATTGACACTAACGGCGGAACAACATATTTCATAATTTGAATATAGTTTGTACAGTTTTTTTACCTTGCGAAGAAGCAACTTTGAGATCCTGTCGTGCCAAATCGTCTCTTTCGTCATCCTCCTCTCCGGCTCTGTACATGTAAGGGGTCTTTCCGGGGTATCCGTAGTAAGTAAGGTGCGACCGCGTCTCGATAAGGCCATTGCGGTGCAGCACTGGCGAGAGCAGCCAATGCTGCAATCACGACAATTTCCAATCTCATAATTTGATTCTAAAAACTATTTAAATATAAACTCCTAATGCCTTAAGATTTCTATGAAATACTTAACTAAATACCCCTCAAAAATAGAATAAACTAGCGCCACCGAAGGCCTTTAATCGCTCTCCGGGAGAGTGTATGAACACTTTGAAGTTACAACAGAAACTGAAAGTAGTTCCGATGGATGGACTTTTAAGGTGGAAAAAAACTGTTGATGAAATAAATATCAAAATTGTACACACATATAATCTTGCTTAGTCAGTCATTATATTATGGGGATAGGGGAGGTTCATCCGAGTTCAAATGCCTTTTTTTCTTCTTCTTCATTATTATGCATTTACATTACACATTAGTTTAGTTTTTTTTTAAAACGATGATGATAGAGAGACGGGTAGTAGGAAAAAAATATACATAACAGCATACCTACATGGTGAATAAATATAATATAACAACCGAAACGCCAAGATTTACTACTTTGTTCGTTTTCATTGTTGGGATGTTGGTGGGGATTTATATAATACGTGGATGTGGCCCGTTTTGTTGCAGAATCGTAGAAAAACTGGTTTCCCTTTCGTGTATTTCCTTTTTGTTTCTCTTTCTTCGATAAATTTTCGTTTGGTTGTTGTTTGTGTTGTCTGACTGAACATTCATTCGAATGAAATTATGAAACAACGGTGGATAAGGAAGGATGATGATGATGACGAGGTTCTAGGTACGTGTCTGCTGCTGCTCCTAGTACTCTTTCATTTTCATTTTCCTTCAAGCAAGAATGTGTTGTTTTTTTTCGAAGATATTGTTGCAAAGATTAAAACCTGATGGTAATATGGCGATCACCATTATCATCAACAGGTCAGTCTTCTCACTTCTCCTCCTGTGCTTAAATCGTCATCATCATCATCATCATATCATGTGTATCATTCATTCGGGAAGACAGAAGAAGAGAAAGAAAAAAGGGGAAGGAACAGGATCGGATCACAAGCACAACAACGACTTTTCAGGTATCCAAGTACAAGAGTTTCCCCTTCAAAACCCTAATTCTTAAGTCATATTGTGTGCGCGATTTAAGACGTACATTCTAAGAAGGAATGCTTTTGGTTTTAATTTAGTAGTCTCTCTCTAGGGGCCATAGTCTTCCTGACAAGCAACAGTAGTGACCATCAAGAAAAAGTGCAAATCTGAAAATTTATGTTTTTAAAGGATTTTTAATACTCATCCTTTGTGAGCAGCGGGATTTAATGAGAATTCAGCAGAGAGAAAACCGGTCTTTTAGTCTTGGAGAAGTCATGGTTAATGAAGAATCCTTTTGCTTGAGCTGTGAGCATTATTATCTGATTAGAAATATGGATGTAATCCGGTAGAATTAATGTACTTTTATTGTTGCTCCGTTTTGCATGACAAAAGGGAGATACACAAGATCATGAACCTGAAGGTTTTTTAAGGTGTGCATTGTGCGGTTATATTTTATGCATATATATTCAGATCAGAATTTTTTTTATTATTGGCAAAGAGCAATTATGATGACATGTTTTACACAGAGGCAATCCGATTTTTTATTCATTCACTCACTTGTCCATCGGCTCATTTGCATGTAATTACAAAAATGTTACTGTTCGAGAAAAACATTACATTTTGGTTTCAATTTATTATTTTGATCGATTAGATAAATTGAAAGGATATATAGAAAATAGTTAATTTTAAACACGTTTGTTAACAAGTTGCTTGTTATGAAATTCTGCAAACAAAAAAGCTCAAAAGTCTGCAATTATTTCTACATATTATGCTATACATTTACAAGCAATTATTTTTGCTTGATCGATTCCGTTAAAGCAAAATGTTTGCTACAAACATTAAAAAGCTGTTGTTGTTGCTTTTTTTTTCAAAAAAAAAATGAAATATTTATGGAAATTTAAAAATAAACATGAACAATGATTAGCATATAATAAGACTCGGCATGGATAATAGTTCGTTCTACGCGTCATTTTATATAGTTCTGGCAACGGGAATACCTATATAAATCTGATGGGTGACTATCTGGTTAATACAATTTGAAGGCTGTCTAAATGCAGCAAATATTCCAAACTTGCTTCTAAACTTGTCAGAAAAGCTACTATTTCAAAATTTGCACTAGTTAATTTTAAAACTACTTAAAATTCCTCCCGTAATGATCTTTCATTTTTTAATGAAGGGTTGTTTATTAAATAATAGCATGTTTTGTGCTTACTTTTACTCCATTACGTGCAGGCTAATGTAATAATCACTTGAAACCATTCGTAAAAAATTTATCCAATCTCACAAGTCTCAACCGATTTTTTTTCTTTTTTCTCTCATCTCGTTTCAAGTTCATTATACCAAGTACATCCAAGGTGGACATAGGCACGTAGTGATAAACATGCAAAAAAACGCAAACAACCAACCAACAAAGGAGTAAATGAACACTACAAGAGAAAAGTTTTAATTTGCCATTTTTTTATATTTTTATTATCGTTCTGTGATCTCTTAAAGAGAGGAGGAATTCTTTCAGGAAAACCAAACCACTACTGTCCATCGAAATGCTTTGAGCACGTAGGAACACAAGTCCAACAAGTAAATCTTTCTTTTTTTCCTTTTCATAAAAAAATACATTTTTTATTCAACAATATGGTATATGTATGAGCAAGTGTATGAGCATATTATCGGAGCTAAGCATCAAACAAAAGTGCGTTCAACCCTTTCTCCCTGATGAAGAAGAAAAGAGATGATTAGTAGTTGATTCTCAGAGATTCGTTTTCTCGTTCATTTTTTTCTGACACTGCACTCTACCCACTATGCATAATACACATTTAGGTATTCTTTAAATATTCACATATGCCTAATCATAAACCTAAAAAATATATCTCCATTATTCGGCAGCAGATGTACCCAGTAGTAGTATCCTCTTAAGAAAGAAACAAAAAAAACCACAACAAGAAACGGAAAACAAAAATCTTTTAAAACATAATTATTATCATGATCACTCAATCTTCCGAAATAAACCGTTAGAAAAGGTGTGCACTCTCTGAATCATGCCTACGAATACCTGTGTGATGTACTGAAAAACTAATTAGTTCACATTTACTTTTCAAAAAATTTGTTTCTTTTCAAATTACATACATGTAACGCACATAAAATTTAAGCTGATTCATCATCATCAACATCAACATAAAGCATCACCGGATGGATTCATTTTAATTAACGGAAACCTAAAAAATACAAGTGTTTCAATTAATTTTATACGTTGGTATGCAATGCATACAATGCATGTAATCCTTGTAAATACATACAATAAGAATCTACACACACATTTCATCTTTTTTATATCATATCATCATTATTAAAAGATCCCTTTTCATTTCTCACACATTCAACAATCACAGTTATTATCAATCATTATCATCATTATACTCTGCTGTAGCACTTTTTTATAGTATCAAACGGTTGACAATCAGACGAGACGATGAGCACATGCAGCTATAATTCATAATTGTAGATTAGATAATTTCGTTCAGTTCAGTTTTTACGTTTATGTATATGAGATTTTATTACGGCTTGCGACATTCCAGGTACATTTAGGTGAATACTCGTAAGCATTTTTTATACCAGTTGTTGTTGTTGTTGTTGTTGTTATACTTGTGCCGTTTAATATGTAAAAAAAGAACTAGAATATAAATTTCATTCATTTTAAATAATTATTAAAGTTGCTTGCTACACACTGTTTTTGTTTATCTACTCACAATAACATGTGATTTTTTCAAAAATGGGACAATTACGCGTGTAAACAATGAAAAGCCTCCATGTTAAAAAAATCATAAATGAATATTAATTTGCACTTGCCAATTTTGGAATTTTGGAGATGCTATGTATGCTGTTATTTAGCAATCATTATCACCATTATTTTGCATCTATCTAATCTATGAGTTATATTGCATATAATAAAAAATAATAAAAATATAACACGCGTTTTGTGCGTGCTATATAGACCTTTATGTTTATAAGAAGAAAAGTATTAGTTTATAGTTTATGTAGTTGTAATTTATGGCGTTTTGTGACTATTGTAATAATTGTGAATTATGAATGGAATGAGTGAACTTTGATTCACTCTCGATGATTTTAATGATATTCTGACAAGTGCGTCTGCTGGTGGTGTGATGCATTCTCTGCTCCTCCCCCCGTGTACATGAATGATTTTTTTTCTTTTGTATCAACTTTGTCTTTTTTTTCTTGGCTTTGCCCTTTAATTTTTCTTGGTTGGATTTTTTAGAATGAAATCGATTCTCTGTCTTTGGACTCGACTTGACTTGGTTACCTGAATAATTTCTATACGGGCAGGCACTAACTTAAATGGTTCTAGATAAATTTTAATAATGATTTTATATTATGTATGAGCACACATGTAAACAATGTTCGCAATGATTGCGAATGTGTGACATTGCCATTTATGGAGCGCTCATCTGTCTGCAATTCTGCATTACATAAATTTGCATGAGACTAGAAACGTTGAGAGAGAGAGAGAACTTGGAATTCTGACGAAAACTCACTTCTGCTATTGTAAGTTATTAAGTAATTTACTACATAGAAAACGATCCAAATTGGTATGATAATGAAAGTGAAATCAAAAACGATTAGCTCATGTGTGCCTAGGTTTGTTCGTGGTAATGGTTCAACGAAAGATATATAGGCCGCGTGCATACTTTTGGGCACTCATTTGGCCTTAAATATATGTACAACACAACCCATTTGACAAAATAAATCACAACGGGGAACTACAAAACTGGGAAATGTTTGCGTAGTTTTTACCGCGATGCGCTTATCGTGAAATTTTGATGAACTAATTTATTGACACACAAAAAATGTTTTAAAGATGTCCTCTGATATAATATATAATACTTATTTTGGGAGCATCAGCAGTAAAATTTATGCAAGTAGATCCTAATCAACTATATAGGAGTTATATAATGCAAAGATAAATTAAGTTGCATGTAAGGTTGTTTGGGAAGGAATGTTTTTATTATTTACTTTTTTTTTGAAAGTTACGTGACATGACGTGATTGTGGTCGGCGAACCCTCTCGGTAAATCACAACAGAAGCTTTGCCTAACTTTGTGTTTGAAAAATGTTCAATTCGGAATCATTAAATCTGTATAAATAATTCGCGTCCTTGATCTGCCCCCATCAACAATCAACCAATTCAAAAGTCCAATTTGGTATTATCATCATCAAAAAGAGCATATTTTTTCTTTATCATTAACATGCATCATCATCGCTTGAGTTTCGTATTTTCTCTCTCTCTCACGCGTTCTCAAAATACTAAAAAACACAGAGTCAACAAGCTTTTCGTGCAACACGACAAAAACTAACAAACGTGATGAATCCTTGTAAAAAAATATTTACGCATACGCAATATGCATACACATTTTTTCACTAGCATTATTTTTTTTAGGTATTTTTGTCTTCTTATGGGCCATAAGTTATGGCATCTGTTTATATTATTATTATAACTGTAGTGACTGTCATTGCTGTATTTTTCAAAACTTGTAAATGTCATTATCTTGATTTACATCTAAACATCTTCTTCTTTACGTCCCCAACCATCAGCCAAACCAATAATTCACTTTAGTCTTCAGCTATGAACTTTATCTCGTTGACATTGCTCTAATTTCTGTTTTAGAAAAAAAACAACAAAGTTTGATTTTCTAGCTGTAGAGTTATCATTATAATCATTATTATCATGATGCAGGTCACACAGTCTCACACTAGACACTTTATCTACAAGAAATCGATATGACAGTTGCCAATAAATCAGTGGACACTTCTAAATATAGTCAAACGCTGGTAGGTATCAATGCAAGCAGTAGTAAAGTGCTGGTGGCACTTATTTAAAGGGCTGTATCTTTGCAATTTTATCATTTTCATTTTTCAGTCTGTTTCTCCGTCCAATATTGTGGGTTTATTATGGCTTATGTTGAAGCAAAACTCTGAAAAACGCAAGAATTTGATATTTTCATATTTTGGGGCATGTTGATATTGTTCAATATTTTACGAGGAAATGATTGGAAAACTTTATAAATATCTTTTACACATGCGTTGTCAACTTGAACAAGGATATTTTTTAAAGAAAATATTTTTTTTTACTTTTTTTGTTTTCAGCAAAGATAACAAACAATTAAGAAATTTTAGGGATTAATTAAGGATTTCCAATTCAATTAATTTCACAAAGTTTGTTCCTCAAAGGATTTTGAATCTACCAAGTCCTTTCTGACCTCATTAATTTTGTTTTTATACTTTAATTGGTATAATGGTGGTAGAAAAAACGATGTCATGTCACATAATATCTTCCCCACCTCCAACTTGATCATGAGAACCATAAAGCGTGTGTCGCATTCCTCCTCCTCTGCTTCTGTTCCTGCGACGTGCTGATGTATGTATGTATATGGTTGTCTTTTTGTCCGTACGTGACTCATTTTATAATGCTCAACTGAACTTATCTGAGCAGAATAAGAATAGTAACGATATAATTAAATTCTTGTTGTTACATGACTTGCGATGTTTGATTTGATGAGTGAGTCACATCACATCTCTCATACAACTTTACCAGCAGCTGTTGTTACTCTGATAATATTATTGTTGATGGAAAACTCATTAATTAATAATTGTCGTTCCTCTGCTCTTATTATACATTACATAAATATTATACTTTAGTTCAGATGACCTCGCGTCCCATCTCATCAAGAAGTGACCCTGACTTAAAAGGAGGAAACAATGGTGAGAAAGAATAAAACAAACTCTTTGACGCGACTGCTAAACTCTGACTGTCTATCTACCATATATATTTGACCAGCTTAATGAATGTGTATACACCTATATTGTACTTTGGTAATGAAAATGAGAGCAATTAACAGTTTTTTCGTTGTCCAACAAACCAAACAAACTAGACCAAGCCATTTATAATAATAAATAAGTTAATAAATGTGCAAAACAAAACAGTTTTTACATTATGAATTACTATTCACAGATTAATTAGCATTCAGAATACTCATTCGTCAACAACAACAGCAAACAACATCATCATCAAACTATCAACCCAAATTAGCCTACTTATTATTTTTTTATTTTCAAAGAACACCATCCTCACCAACCGTCATCATAAAAAACCCATCGCAGCCTTTAAATCCTTGGTTCACTTACCACACCACAAGTGCGTTAAATTAAATGGTGTGTGCACAAGTAGGTATTATACTGTTTCTTATTATTATTATTCCATTTAAACAAGTAGGTAGTGGACCACCTCCCTTCACCGTTACATTAATTAGTGGAGAAGAATATCAGCAGCAAAAGAAAAGAAGACAGGTAATTTTTTTCCTGTAAGCGCGCGGGTATAATCACAAAGTATGAGCAACAATGCGAAAAGAGTATATTATTTGATTACGGCTTTTACATTGTTGCTGTAAATGTAGGAAAAAAGGCTATATTAGCAAATCCACACATCTCACCACCACCACCACCGTGTCTTCTCCGGTATTGGCATTGAATTGCATAATAATAAATATATATAGATGCATATCTCAGCTCGTCTTTTATTGAGGGCACTGAACAAGCACCTTCACTTTACAGGAAAAGCGGTACCTATAAAACGGAAAATCGGTACAAATTTTTTTTGCATACACGGATGAATTAAGTTGAAGATTTTTTTCTTACACAATATTCAATTTAAATACTTATACACTCCCTTTATTCATCCTGCTGAAGGAAGCACTTTGCGTCAACAATTACAATTTTTATAACAAAGCGGATAAGAGAAACATATACCCATACTATACCCATATATCTACATAAACGCATGGTCATAAAAAAATGTATTTTTTCTGTTCATCTTTTATAATGACTTATATAAAAATGGTAACTATATTATATTTTTTTTCATTTAAAATCCGATGAGCAATGGGAATTAATGAGTAATGTTGTTATACCACGAAAAAGATGCTCATCATCACATTCAACATCAAACATCATCATCGACTTTATCATCAAAAGT
>JAITYZ010002967.1:0-13783 GCA_027744595.1 Paronellides praefectus
ACTTTTTGATAACATTAGGTAGGTATAGTACAAAACTTGAGTCGAAATGTAATTTCCTGTTGTTGTAGCTAACTGTCGTATTTTTAAGTGTAAGAAAAACGAATTACATTCGTTAAAACATCTCCTGGCATACATCTGATGAATTGATTTACAACTAGCCTGCACTGCATAAACCAGCATTTGTGTGAAAGTGGAAATACACCACACCAGTGTTTCACAGTGGATACAAATATTCAATTAAATCTGAATTTCAAAATCCGTAGCACAACCTTAAACAGGTTTAATACTTTTGGCATGTACAACATGGAATATGTCCGTCATAAAAATAGATTTCAGAAACTCCTGTTATTGTAGTTTGAGTAATATTTCTAAACGTCATGGCAAGGATTATCCATTTTTATCAGACGGCTCCATGAATTGCAAACAAAAGCTCATTTTGCCTTAATTTTTGTGACATTTAACATAACCTGTAGAATTTTAAGAATGAAAATACAATCATTAAAGCTTTCCCATTGAAAGGTTGTATTTGTTTGCTTTGAAGAATACAGACAGTGTATTTTTGAAAAGTTTCTATTGTACTTAATATAGGTTCAAATTACTTGTCTGGCAAAACGCACTCTTCAGTTGTAAAATTATATTTCTTTTCACCTTGAGACTAAGCCATTCGATCGGTGTCTTTTCACGCCAATGATTCATTAGAAAAATAGCAAACAAGTTATTTCGTTGGAACAATAAAAACCCAATGAAAAAGTCATCCAGACTTGGAAGCAGGAAAACTCCTACAGACACATTCATATCCGGATTACTCCTGCAGAACAATTCCTACCAGAAAATACTCCTACTATCATAATAATAATCATAAATAAAGACCTTATCCAAAATCCAATAAATATCATCGAACCGCATTAAAGTGCATCATATAGATTTGTTCATCTTTTTAGAGTAGAAAGATTTTTGTTAAAATACGTGCATAAACTCGATAAAGCTGAGCATGGTGCTAAATGACGCCTTAATACAATAAATCGATAATCCTTGACATTAAACTAGGCGATAACGCTCCAGCTGCAATAACAGGAAATGAGACTCGGGATCGATTTTCCGAGTTGGCCGTATCGGTGTTGTAGAAACATACATGGAATACGAATTAAAGTTCAATAACGATTTTAAGCTCATTTTTTTATCGGCTCCTTCATAAAACCACTTATATACGAATAGCACTATCCTAACCGTGGATTTAAAAACGGTCTATTGAATGTACCAGGATATAATCTGTTGAATGCAAATTTTGGAATATCAATTGTAAGTTCGATTTGGTTGATAGTATTCGATTTATTCTCCGGATTGAGCAAATTTGGCTTGTTTCTTACCAACAAATATTTCTGGCATTCACTCGAGAGGATCGAAGTTTTTTTTGTTGTTTTCAGAAACAAAACGGTTCGATAGTTAAGCAATAGCATAGCATGGTTTTTAAGTGTTGAAAAGGTAGATTGCTGTTTGAGTAAATTGTAAACTCCATGCTATTCATACCATAAATATTTCTACTTTCCACCCTTAAAACGCAGGTCCGGGAGCGTATCGTGCTGACCAGATATAATTAATAAAGGAAATAGTTGTCAGTAGTGGTACATACTGTAATAAAAAAGATACAAACTAAATTCGTTGTACAAAATTATTGGGGAAGTATAGAGTTATTAACTACATGATACATCCCAAGAGTACGTACTACTTGTATATAAGTATTGGTTACTTGTTTTCAGATAAAATGTTTTAAACCATGACCTTTAAATTTAAAGTCTAAAACACGCAAAGGCACCTTAATATTTGTTCCTAATAATTATATATTTGAAGCTTCCTTACGTCAATTTTGACAAAAACTCACACAAATCGAAATCATTTGAAAATATTCCAAGGTTTCTACTAATTTTATTTATTAAAACCTTTCTCGACAAGCCGAACAAAGAAAGAGTTCAAATCATAGCCAATCATTTCCATCTGGAATTCCTGAACCTTTCTGACAACAAAAATGGGTTACTCCACGGCAATTTGCATGTTGACATTACTAAATTTGTTGAATTTTCCTCAATCATTTCCTCAAAATTTTGCTAAAATAAAAATTGAAACACCAGCGCCAGCAAAAGCATCAACATCATCATTGAATTTAAATGATTACCTCAATTATTTAGCAAATCAAAGCTGCTTAATATTAGTGGACAATCAACCTGGATATCAAGTTGAGCCAGCATACCCCGTCATATTACGAAAGTATGTTATTGGCAAACTGATTTTTGGACCAAAGAACCACGCATCTGGGTTATCTTCAAACCTGCGAGTTAGTTCGACATTTGATGGACAATGTCATCTGTCAAAGTACTTTGGCGGGTTTACTCACGAACAGAGAGGTCACCTTTTTAAGGATTTTTGTGTTCGGCTAAACTTTTTCCTGTATGCATCAAATAGCCGGGCATGGAACTGTCAAGTGCATATCCTAATCAACCCGTTAATGGAACAACAACATCTTGGTAGGTATTATTACTACATACTTCCGCCAATATTTCAATATCCTGGAACACCCCTTCACTTCCGGGACCTGCTTCCAAGCACAAAACCTGGTGTTATCTTGTTTGTATTTGAAGACAAAGTACTTTCGCAAAATCTCATACGAGCAATTATTGATGTTTGGTACACGCAACAAAACAAAGATATCAAAAATGAGGTAATCACGTTTGCAGCAGCGAAAAAACATGAAAGCTCGCGAGAAAGAAAACTCAACTCATTTGCTATATTATGTCCGCTTTGCACCACCAGTCGTAATTTTAAAGCAGTTTCTTGGCAACATTTGGAATCTGTCCAAATTATGGGTAACACTTACGTGGGGTATCCGACCACGACAGAAAGATTGCATCTAGAGATTCAGTGGCAAAGGAGACAATCTTATCAGAGATTTCAAACACATTTGCGGGACTGTACCAACTTTATTTCCAATGGAACCCGCGTAAATATCCCATTTAAATCATCGATGGATAGACTTGCGCACGCCTATGTTCACGAATGGAGAAGTTTGTTCAGGAACTACAGCTATAATATTGATGCCGATTCTGGACCGAAAACCAGTTGCACAACAGGAAATAGAGATGAATTTCAATTTCGAATCATCGCGGCGAAGATTATATTCGATGGTGAAATTAAAAGCGAACAAGTTCCTCAGGTACACTCTGTATACTTTCCGGACAAAATTAGTGCGTTTAGGTTTATCAGTTGCGGGCCCAAACAATATAATTTCCTACCGTTTGAAGACCTTGTAAATGTTTACGACAATTATGTTTGGGTATGCATTTTAGCATCCGTACTTATTATCTGTGCTTTGTCTAATGCGACAGGAATCAGCCGTGCAATAAGTATTCGGTCATATTTTAGAAGTTTGGAAATTTTTGTAAGAATTCTTCTGACAACTGACGTGCCAGATGACCCCACTACTTCCACGAGGAAATTTACCACGCATATCACGATCACTACCTTTGCCCTTGTGGGAATAGTTCTTAGCAACGCTTACAAAAGTGACAATGTTTATCGCCTTATTCAGCCGAGAAAGGTTAGTCCCAATGAACATTTCAATCAACTTATGGAACAAAACTTCACTTCTTATACCAGAGTACGAATATTTTTCGTGACGCCCGATTATTATCCTGACAAGCCTGCAGATTTTACAGTGAGGCGTCATTTTTTGTTAACTAATAGTAGATATCGTTTGCGGTTGAATGCAGAGTTGGCTATAGTAGTTAGCCTTACGAATGACGAAACTTATATTGGGACGGACGCTTTAGGCATTTCGGTAGTATCCAATACCTTCATGCGCCCACCAACGGCAAATTATTTGTTCAAGTTATACCAACAATTTTACGGAAATATGTCCTCTGCTCAAGTTCCTGCCGCAGATAAACAAAAACACGCTACAGAGATTGCTAAAGCAATTGAAAAAGACGATGAAGAAAATCTATTTGGAGAATTGAGCCGATGCAATAAATCGGCTCTTATTCTGCCCACCTACAAATGTCAAGAGTTGGCAAAATCAATCGTCCAAAATGATACATCAAAAGTTGATCTTTTAGACATTGGAACAGAAGTTTACTTTCAACCTTATCATGTTTTTGATTTCAGGGGACACTTTCCTCCATTTATTTACTTCCGAGTGAGAGGAATGGAAGCGTCTGGTGTGACTTCAATGGTGGCAACAATTTATTGGCGCTAGTTTTACGTATCGGAAAAGAACAAACGAGAATGTAGAGGCTGCAAAAATGTCAGGAAATATTCTGGTTATCTTTGTCGTTATGTTTGCAGGATTATCATTTGCTACCGTTTGTTTTTTAGTTGAATGCCGAAAACCAATTGTTAAATATGTTTACCAACTTATTCTGAAGTGCTTTAAGAAAGTTAAAAATATATACGGCAGGGTTCAACTTTGGTTTTTGGTGTGTGGTACACGATGTATACAGTTTACAATCTTCCCACAACGAACATTTCAAAAGGAATTCTTCAGGACTAGGGGAAGACCCATGCGGAAAAATCATCGCAGAACTGGAAGGTTAACTGAGGGTTGATTGTATTTCATTTAAATGTATCTCATTACATGCGCTAATTTTACACTCTTAAATAAAAAAAATAATTGACAGCATACGTAGTTCTGCAGTTCATTGTCACGTTTTCATTAAGCATAAAAGGCATGGACGTGCATTATTAAAAACCTACTTCAAAAAATAACAAAAATCTGTTTATTGATCGAGTTTGATAATTTAAAAATACTGCGCCATCCGAAACCACAAGTATAAACGGTGCACTACAATTTAAGAGCAAGTTTAAAAACAAAATGTTATCCTTTTACAACGACTGCACTGAAAATTTGTGCTGTTTCATTCTTTCAATTTAGCACTGAAGAAAACTTAATGCATTACACTCAAATTAAAAAAATATGAGCTTCAGTGTAGTTTTAAATAAAATTAGAAAACATGTGTACTTTACAATGCTTAAGTTACGCTTGAATAATAAAGTTTCATAAATTTTCAAACAAAACGATTTTTTTATTGAAAAATAGACCCGAATCACCCATTCCAAATGTGACTTGGATAGTCCCTGTATTTTGTTGTATAGTAGTAGTTTGCTAAATGTGACTATTGAAGCTGGCGTAGAGAGCAGAATAAACAACCAAAGGTAGCCATCAAATACGAGATACAACTGCTCAAATCCAAGTTTGTAACTATTGAACATTTTGTGGTACAGCTTACGAATCGCATCCGGGATATTTTGTTTGAAACAAAAAATTTGTACATTTGTAGTTTTGATGCAACAATAATGCGATTTCCGATCTCAAGTATATTTTCAAGGTAAAGGTTCCAATTCTCAATCCTTTCTAAACGGTCATTTCTGCACTGTGCATTTTGATTGACGATGAGATTGTGATTATCAAGAATGGATTTTCACATGAGTGTAAATATTGGAGAAAATGATTATTTAGGTCAAATAGTTCTCGGGCAAAAGAATTCGAGCAAAGTGTATTCAGCAAAAATATTTGGGTGAAGAATGTCGGGTAGTTTTTCAAACTATTGAAACAAATATCGGGAGATTGGATAATATTCGTGTAAACATACAAAATTAACATTTTTTGCAGGGTTATATGAATTTTTAGGCTTTTCAACATATTTATCATCTTTCATCAAAGACAGTATCCCTGATTAGCTGGAACTGTGTCGAGTTTTAGTAAGGTTTCTGTTCGGCGATTTTTTTGATTGTTTGATTTTAAGATTTTTTCTAAAAATGATTACTTGAGCTTGTTCCACAATCACTCATTCGTTTTCAACATAACAACGTAAAAAAGTAATTTTATAGGGATTCTTTTCTGAAGATTGCTTTAAAATGGCTCCTGACGACATCGAACAACCCACGTCCATAAACGATTTAATTACCAATCTTACATGCTTATATTTGTCCCAATTCAATTTAAACAAACTACCGGTGATTTGTATTAGCTGAGTTTTATAATTTTTTAAGAAGCTGCAGATTACGTTGTTAAAATTGTGATTATTTCGTTCAAATCCCATCGATCCCTTAAACCTCGATGATAATAGTTGTCAGATCAACAATTATTTTTCATTTTGCGACCTGCCGGGCCAAAAGGCTCAAAATGTCGATATTCCTATTTTGTTATAGCTGTGGATTTTATTACTCTTGATGGATATATTATAATGCAAGTTATTTATATACGAAAGTTCATAAATTTTATTTATACAATATTAACATTCAGGATGGTACAATAATGGGTATTTTTTTACAACGTAATGGTTAAAGGGCGTAAGATAGATATCTGGACTTTTTACATGTTAGCAATTAGGTAAGTACACAAGAGTTATTCAATAATATATTTGAAAAGCAAAACAACCTTCCAAAATGACATAAATCAGTGCAATTCAATTTCAACTACATTAATGCCTAGTTTATACTTTCACTTTGCCGTGAAATTAATTTTTTTAACCAATGGCAATCCTGGAAAAAAATCAAAAAATTTCCGTAGTTGCTATTGGCTAAAAAATAATTTAATTTTAATTTCACGGCAAAGTGAACAGTATAAACTAGGCATAAGGGGTTGTTGCAAAATGAGCAATTTAGAGTTAAATGAAACGCTCGAAATTAATCGGTTTCCCCTTGGAAAGCCCAGGTTGCGGGGGTGAACTGTACAGAATATTCACAATCAGCTCGAATCACAGAATCAAGCGAGAAATGAGTGCCAATGTTGTGTTTTGTCGAACAAATTTAATTACTGACAAGATTACTTTATTTACAGTGATAAAATAACACTCCAATTACAAAGAAAATGAATAGTTAAAAATACAAAGAGCACTGAAAAATATACAGTAAAATATTCTGCCTCGGTGCAGCGAGAGTAAAAAAGGCGTCTTTTCACATTGGGCTTGTGTAAGATTGGTTGTATGGTGGAGTTTTCAGGCAGCAGCAGCAGCACCGCATTGCATCAGCCAAATAGAAGTGTGCTCTGCGCCTCGTGCAGAGGCTAGTTCCTCCACTGCCACCAATCGCTCTGAGAGCTCATAGAAAAAAGGGTTATTTTGGGACAGGGGTCGTCCATAAAGAATCTTCTCTTTTAGGACAGGGGGGAACTTTGGAGCCTCCATTTACGCCCATGTTAAAAATAGCGTGACATAGGGGCAGGGAGGCACTAATCGGACCTAAAACAGAGAAGCTTCTTTATGGACGATCCCTAGTGTCAATTTCAGCTGGGTTCAGCAGGAGCTGAGAAAAGTTTCGATCAAACGATTCTACGAAAATGAACAAATTTAGGAATGTGAATACGCAGGTGTCCATGGGGTCCATGGTTGCTGGAAGAGGCTTTACAGTGTAAAGCTTACACTGTTAACAACTTAAAACCCCACGAAGGATAGTGGTATTCGTTTTCGTGTTAGCCTTATCATGAAGTGTTTCTAGAAGTTAAAAATACGTAAACATGTTGTTGGATTCGTGTTCCACTTGTCTTTTAACAAGACTGAAATGGCCCATCAAAATATCGATTCGGAATATAACTTCCTGTTATTGTAAGAGTAGTAGTATTCATAGTTTCATGTCAAGGATTATTACAAGCATCTTGGTGTTCCTTATCATTTATCATATTACGTTGTTCCGTTCAGTTTTCTTCGCCAAACCAAACATTGGTTACTAATTGTTGAATTCTGCTTTCGGTAATCGAAAACTTAGAAACTTGGCTCGGTCGAGGCGCAAAAAACCAGTGTATTCTCCGGGGAAGAAGATAATTTTCAATAACATTTGTCATGTTTTACCTCATTCGAAACGTAATATTTAGTAATATTACAAATGTGCTTCCGCTGACAGTTTAGTAGGGTTTATTGATTTTTACCAGAAGAAGCCACATGACGCCATGTCACATGCGTGTTAAAACAAAGCTCCTTCGCCATTTATTTATATGGGCTAAGATATCCTGTTAGCTCTCAAACAAGAACATACAAATTATGAAGGTTCGAGATTTAAGGCTAAAGATTATACCTGGAAACCATTCGTATACAATGGATAATGACTGCATTTGCAATTATGGTAGAATTGTACAAACCGAGCGAGACGAATACAGGGACAAATTTTATGACTGAATTTTTACGGTGAAAATTCTTATTAACCTCTGTATAGAATAGAAAACCGCTCAGCTGGGCAATATCCATTGTTTCTTCGTGATTCCACAACTCGAGATTACAGCACATATAAGATAACAGCAAGCTAGGAAGCATATTCTGTTTTCTGGCTGCGGGTGTTTTTCATTTTATTCAATTCATTTCAGTTAGCTTTACATTTAAAATTATATACACATTTTTCTAAAATTGCAGGCTTTCTGAATATTTTATTCTTGGATCGGCTTATTTTTATTTATTCTATTCTCTCAGCTTGATTAAATCAGGAATACCCCAAATCGTTATTTTTTTGTGTTTTTGAAGGATACCCATTCTATCAGACACCTGGATTCCTCACCTTGTCTTCGCCCTGCTAGCGCACCAGACGTAGTTGCCCTGATGTGTAATATAGCTCGGAGTGTAGCTATCAAATTATTACACTTTAGTCTTTATAAGAATAGTTGTTTTAACGATACTCTCTACACTTGTCTCTCTCTAATACGTCTTTTTTGTATTAAAAAACATAGGAGACCAACCAGTCACGCTGGAGAGCATCATGGGGAGCATCAAGAAAATGCCTGGGAAGCTTGACGGTTTGAAGCTCGACTTAGGAGATATAAAGAAAAGGCTTGACTCAGTTGAAAATAAACAGAAAAACACATCCCAGCGAGTTACCGATGTTGAAGTGAATACCCGTACCAACATTTCAATCGTGAATGTCACTACTAATGATGTCCACGGTAAGCTACAAGAGGAGATCAATAGGTTAAAATGCGCTACCTGAATTTTATATCGTTTAATGTAGCGGAGTCACAAGAGGGCGTGCAGGTGGCTCAATAACTCTTGAGCGTCATTTAACCGAATGGTTTCCTATGGTTAGACTGGGTCTACCACTTGAATGTCAGCCTATATCCAGGTCTCTAAAAGTAACGCTTAATAACATAGGAGAACGTAGCTTAGCTCTAAAAAACTGCAAACTGTCAAAAGTCTAGTTCCGTTAAAAGGGATCAGTGTTAAACCGGATCTAACAAAACTCCAAAGTGGAGGCAACTCATCCTATGAAGACACGTTCCTCAAAGAAGAAGAGAGCTTATGATGACAGTTCAGGTGCAGAGAAAAGGATGCCAAAATACCTCGGCAAATGAAATCATCTGAGGATGAAGTGCAAAAACTTGGAACTAGGACTTCAACTGATTCAGGTTGACAGTTCAGGTTAAACATTGCAAACCAAAACTTTCGTGTGTTACGGAGACTTGGCTGCGTAAGGATATATTCCCACCTACAAATAATTACTTTGTAATTAGAAAAGACCGACAATCGCGAAGGGGTGGTGTTGCATTTTTCTTAAAAATGAACTTTCAAATCAAGCTAATTGATTTTAACACGTCTAAATGGACTTCAGTATTGAAATTTTAGGCGTATCAGTTAAGTTAAATTTTAATAAGACGTTTATGCTTTGTGTTATTACCAGAACTAAATTTAAAAAAATACAACCGTGTCGCCTTTCTTAAAAGCGGCTTCACCCATTATTGCACGGTACCCAGTTTTTTCAAAATGCATATCAATCTGAAAATTCCATAGTCGACAACTTTCAAACCTCTTAAGCTAAAAAAATAATAATAAGTTATCAACTTTAATATTTCATGAGTTTATAATAACTTATCTAAAATATTTACCTCGTCATTTCCCAACGTCCCATTCCTCCTGTTGTCCATAATAGACAGAAATTCACAAAATTCATCGTTACTTCCCATATTATCCGATTTTGTTGATAATTATCCTCCTAATTATTACTCTTATTATCCTTAATTATTGGCCCAAAACTACTATAATGTACCCGCCTATACTACCGACACACAAACAAAATCACCTGTAAGCACCTCCCTATGCTCTAAACAATACATCCTGCTTTCATCTCACCCCTACCACCACCGCCAACACCGACTTACTTGCTTGCAAGAATATTTGCAAAGGTCAACTTTGCTCTGCATGTATGTATAGCAATGCATCCATGTCAGAAACATTCTGAAAACATCCCAAAGGAAATTTGAACATTTTCTGACAAGGTGAAAACTGAAGATAATAATTGATTAAATATACTATTAGCTATATCTTGTTAGCTATTGTCAAATAAGAACGAGCATTATTTATGGGCAAGACAGAACCCAACAAGTGGCATACATTCTGGAATTAATATTTTTTAAACATGATAGCCTAAAAAAGAAATCATTTCTCGACAGGAAGGCGTCTGTGGGTTTGGATTTCGTTCTCAATTGTGTTGCTCACGTTACAAGGATTTTATCCCGCTTTCTCATTTTTCGCGACATATCTTACCCGAATCACTATATCTGAAACATCTTTGCTGTATGGTATAGTAAGCACAATATCAAATATCACACCACGATGACCAAACCTTGATATTTTGTATGAATCTGGTACCGGGAGAGTTTTAAATGGTTTTTGTGCCATAACCTTACGTATGCTGTACTGAAAATTGGCTTACCAGCGATAGCCTGTCCTCGATGGAAACGTTGATTGTTGAAATGCCTTTAGCCAATTTAAAATAATTAATTTAGGAAGTTTCAAATAATTAGTTGCCGGGACAGCAGATTTTCTTTTTAAACAAACCAAGTCCTTTTCTTCTCGTATCGGAACGTTGATTATTGCCAATGAAAGAATACTTTATTATATTTTTTTAAACATTAATAAGACAATAGATAAACGTTAAGGCTAAAAAGTAATTAAGAGCTAAAAACAAGAGCCTGCTTAAAAGTACAATAAAATTAAAGTAACATGGCCCATATTACATGAGTATAATTTGTAAATTTTCAAAATATTTATTATTATTTTAAACAGTAATATATTGTGTTAATACATTTTTCATGCAACTACCTGTCCAATTTATATTTGAACGAGGCCTGTTTCTTTTTCATATTTTGTGGTTTTTTATTGGTGATAAACTTTATTATCGTAAATCAAATTTAAGAAACGTATATATTAAAACTAATTTAACCAGTAGTTATGGCGTTGCAATTTACAGGTGTAATCACTGGCTACTGGTGACGCAAAGTAAATCTTTTTTGGGTATTGGACGCATTTTCCAAAATGCACACATGAAATTTAATGGTTAAACTAAAATGGTTAAACTGTTTTATTAACCGTTATTGTAAGGACCTAATTTAAGTCATCAACGTTAAAAAAAATTACAAAAATTCAAGAAAGTTTTAATTTAAAATTAATTTAAGGATCAAATGTACTGATTTTGAGATAATTCATTCATCCATTCGAAAAATGTTTGAGACCAGCAACAATAACGTTGGCTTATTTTTCATCGTTCTCGTTACATCGAATTCTTCATGACCACAAGTGACACAGACCCTGTTAATTTGGTCTCTATATTTTAGTGCTGCACTTAATGTAGGTGAGCTGCTAAGCCACGGGTGAAGCAGACAACAAACAATGACAAGTGGCAAAGTTGAGAACTACAAAATACATTTACACACAATATTTTGATCCATTTGGTTTCTCAACTATTACAAAAATATAAAACATCAAAATAAAAACATTTTAATACGGGTTGATAACAGTTTATTGTGTACCATTCAATTTTGGTTGTTGGGTAAATATTTAATAATAAAGTTTTTAATTGTAATTATTTTCTAATGTCCAATATAAATTTTTGAGTTTTGTTTTCTTAACTATTGTGTACTTGAAATCGGTTTATAAATAGAAATAGAAAAACACGAAAATGCAGAATACCAGGATTATGCGAAACAGGTATATCCGTACCAACCACTGTTGTCTATGTTCAGTATACCAATACACTATATTTAAAACATATTTCTGCGTCAGCCGCTTTAATACTGAAATGAAAGGACTGATTCTTTTGAACAGTACCATTACCACCACCCGAGAATATTCGGCGATAAAACAAGCGGCCGAAACAGATAAACCCGCAATCAAAACCAAAAATATAACCTGAATTTGACCAGTCATTGTGGGTTTCACTGGTGCTTGAGAAACTTGGTTGCTACGGTCCAGTCTATGACTCGCAAGGCTCGACCACCAATTTGGAATACCTGCAACTTGTATGAACTGGACTCTCTGACTCACCGGGTAAGGCATCCAATCGTACCAGAAATTAGTGTGGTAAGAATCAAAGTAAGCTTCTTTATCGACATGAATGGTTTTCAAATTTAACCTGGGAATTTGATGTAGCTCACTTGTAAGTGTTTGACACATCTCGTTGGAACATAAAACTGCAGTTCTGTTACATTTTTTCAGGACCCGGAATATATGTTTCTTCTCTTCCTCATGATAAAGTAGGAAAATACGTTGATTTGTATCTTGATAGTCTGAAAACTTATCTGGAAATTCACGACTTTTGTTTAGTTTTAACACTTTCTGTACAACGGCTCCAAAAATAGACACAGCAGCCGTGGGTAAGCGCGAATGTTTTAGAACGGAATCATCCAACTCATTTGATACAAGTTTTTGCTTCAATCTATTTAGCCAATATACTTTGGAGTATAAGTTTACTTTTCCAGCTTTGTCTTTGGAACCCACTTCGTGCTGAGTTTGGAGGAATAAATCACTTGAATTCCAATGCGGTTCAATTTTGTCTCGATGAACACTTGCAATCAACGCCATATCATACACAGTGAAATTGTTCTTCACCAACTGCGAAAATGTGTGGAAAGAAATAGCAGGTTTGGGAAGAACAATGTTGTACACATTATCATTTTTCCACGCATTGCTTAACACTGTCACAGCCAAACAAAAAAGAGCAATGTGAATTCGCATAGCCGATACGTAATGTTGAATGCGGTCCAAGTCTGCTTGTCCCAGGTACACACGAATTATCCACTCCAAATGTGACTTTGATAAACCCTCAGTTTTGTTGTATAGTCTAAGTTGCCTGAATGTAATTATTGCAGCTAATGTTGAGAGCACAATAAACAACCAAACCCATCCATCAAAAACCAAATACAACTGTTCGAATGCAAGCTTGCTACTGTAGTGTCTCGTGCTGCACCCCACAAATCTCATTCGATCTATTTTGTTTGGTACCAAAAACTTGTATATTTGCACGTGAGGCGAAACCAACAGGTTATTCAAGATTGAAAGTGTGTTTTCATATTCATATTTCGATTTATCGATTATCTCCAAACGGTCATTTCTGCACTGCGTACTTTCGTTTACATACATGGTACAGTTGTCCATAATTGATTTCCACACCAGTGCTAGTCCAAATCCTTGGATAGCTTGAGGAGAAAGTTTTGATTGGAAGGCTGAAATTATTGTCTTTGCACTGTTACAGCTATTCATCTGATTTTCAAAGATGCTGTGATATTTATCCATTGTTTCAGAAGAGTGTATAGTAAATTTTTGTATCTTTTCACGTTCAAAATCAATAACCTGTTGGAATTGGCGTATGTCTCTAAAGAAATTCAGCCAAAGTTTCACTTCGGGGTAGCTGACATTTTCCCAGCAAACCCACTTTAATTGCAGGGCGTCGTCTTCAACGATGAATGTGTTTTCGAAACGCGCAAGATAATAAGATGGAGGATCATCCGTATGTTTACATATCCACTCCATAGTGCTTTTAC
>JAITYZ010002968.1:0-16306 GCA_027744595.1 Paronellides praefectus
TTATAATAATAATAATAATAATAATTAATTTAGTTGATGTTGTTTTCAGTATATTTTGCGTCATATTGCGTGCATGTACATATAACCAACCTCCTTGAAACAATATGCATCAATAACTTTTTTTTCCTCGACGGTAGAAAGCCGTGAAATGGATGTTTCAAGTCTCACAATTAGGCATTTTGGTTCACAGAAGGGGGAAAAGGAACTTGTTGTCTTGAAACATGTGTGATGTGGTAGAAAGTTTTTCAAATCTAATTACGTAATGTAATAATGGTATGGTTCAGCATATACACCACACAAACTCTCTTTAGCATTGGCCTGAATTTAACCTCTCTGCTCGGGCAACCACATGCTTGAAGAAATTACAAATCAATTACTAAAGAAAAAGAAACAAAAGCTGGGCCTGTGTCTATAGTCTCGTCTTTTTTTTGGAGGTCAAGTGCATCCACTTTTTTTTAGGTAGAGTAGTGGTGTAAAGAATTTTGCTTCTAAATCAACTTCACCTGAGCCTCCATACCAAAAGCTACAATAAAGCCGTAGTAATTCACTCTCCGCCGTTTTACTTACCTCCAGCAGCATGTTACAATACTTGTTCCTTGTAACAATAACAAAAATGATATACTAACTGTGTAAAACTGTCCATTTTGGAGAGCTAAAGAAATAAATTTTAATAGCTTGGCAAATATACAGGACATTCATGAATTCAATCTACAACCATTTGGGATTAACGTATTGCAGAAAAAAATGAAGAGAAACTCCGAGTGAGTATACCACTCAAAATATAAAATCACTTTAGAGGAGGGAATATGAGGGCTGTAATTAGTCGCAGAAATGTTTTAGAGTGAACATTCGACCAAATAGTAGGAAAGCTGTAATATAAAATAAAATTTTTGATACAAGAGCGTACGTAATGTACATGTTTCCTGCTAATGGATTGCTGCTAAGCGTGGAATATATATAGGAGAGAAGAATAAGAAGTGTCTTGAGGCAACGAAAATATTTGTCGTGGTAGTGACTGCAGCATTCCTCAACAAAATGTTGACTTTACTTTCTTCTTCTTCTGGCACTACCAAAAGTATCAGAGGAAGAATGCAACTCGAGTACCAAAAAGAATGAAGGTAAGCAAGCAAAAGTGAAGGATAAATTTTTGATATCGACACGGTACATTGTACTCTATAAAGTGACTTTATTCTTGAATCAGAGTGAGTGGTAGTGTATTTCTGTGTGCGAATGCAGCATCATACGAAGTAGCAGCGTACCACCAAGTGATTTTGTTAGTGTGTGCATTGAAAAACATAATGGTATGATGAGTAAAGTCTATTATATTTATTAGGTGTATGTGTGCATTATAGAAAATACTGCTGTTCACACAGAAGAAGATGGAGGAACGAGTATAAATAGAAGGAGCGGCTGTCTCACAGCTGGAGGGCTTGCTTGGTGGTTTGGTTTGGTTGGCTTCCTGGTGACTACTACCTCTCTTTTTTTTCTCTCTCTCTCTTTCTCTGTGCCTGCATTCATCCACTTCCTACATCCATTATAACTGATATCCAAGTCTAACTATGCAGCTCACATACACACAACACACGTTCTCTCTTTGGCTTAGTGAAAGCAAAAGGATGATAACTGTTCAAAACTCGCCTTTTTGTTGTTGTTGTTGTTGTTGTGTGTATACGCGTGTTTGAGTGAAAGTGAAAGGTAAAAAGTCTCTTAAAATCTCATACTTATCGTTGTATTGTATGTATTTGTTAAAACAAACGGAACTTTCTTGTACGTCACACCATCTGATGCATTCATTATGCTTACCCATAACTTAGTTACGAATTGACAATCAACTTCTCCTTATTTACTTGGACAAGGTAAAAATTATAAAAAAGTAACTACAGCAGCGTGGAAGAATGCGTCCTGAACAAAGCACACAAACACACACACACACATACATACATGCCATATAGTATACAGTGCATCAGGCAACATTCACAAAATAGATAAAAAGAAGAATTCTATTGTCTACGCCCTTCATCTACTACTCCAGCAAAAAAAAAGAAGAAGAAAAACCTGGAAATGAAATAACTACTTTTTATCCTGATCGTTTTGCATTAGCAGTAGTTAAGTGGCATTGTGTGCAAAATAAGTAGAGAAAAGGATTTCTTTTGTGTGTATTCCACACTTTTCCCAGCTAAACTGACGGTGCAGGAGTAATATAGGAAAAAGTGGTGGAGTTAAATGAAAAGGCAGTAGGAGAAAATACGATGGCAAATGCAATATTGCCTAGTTGGTATTATGACTAGTGTGTACTATCAGCAGAGAACTGCAATTGTGATGCCATGTTTGCTCTCTGTTTGTATACTTTAAGCTCTCGCGCACACACACAAAAACACACACCACCACCACCACCACCAAGATTAGACCCGTTCATTCTTTATTTTAGCAACAGAGATACAGTTTCCAAAAATAAAATATTTCGTAGTAGCAGAAGTAGCAGTCTCCGAAGAAAATAGGTTTAAATGAACATACACATTTTATGTTTATGTATGTGCCTGTCACATAAAAAATAACACTTTTTATCGAGGTGAATACAGAGACCGACTGAGACTTGAATACAAAGTGCGAGTGAGCAAGAAATATATACAGTATGCTAGAAACATCATCAGTGGGTATATAAATAGTGTGGCAGTAGTGCTGATGGTGAGGCTGGAAATAGCACAACAACAAAACCGTGCAAAGCAACATTATCCTGAGCATTTTCTCCAGAAAAAACTCTTTTCTTTCTTTTTTTGGAATGCTATTTTCCTTTCTCTCTTCTGCATGTGAGAAGCACACACACATACACTTTCTCTCTCTCTCTCTCTCTTTCTCTCTCTCTCTCAGACAACTTCCCTTTTCCCTTTCTCTGCTATTTTGTTTGTGAACAATAAACGTAACTCACTTTTTTGTTATTAGTATTACTCACTTACATGAAGAAAATCTAAAAATATACATGCATATATTCATATATATGTATATATACATAAATATATAATGGGGAATATGGGAGGGAGGATGGGTGTAGAAAACAATTAGATTAGCTGGAAAGAAGTCTCGTGAATCTCTCTCCCTCTCTCTCTCACACACACAATCGTATATACACAATGTCGGCTTTTAGTCAAACTTAGGAGGCAGCTACCACGACGGTATTAACGAAAAATAAGGAACAAGTTGACGAAGAAGAAGAAGAAGAGAAGAAGAAGAAAGAAAGAAAAAATGACTTGTATACTTATGCCATCACTTTACTACTGCCACTGCCACCTCCACTACCATCACCGCAGCAGCAACTAACAGAAACAGAAAACTGGTGGCAGACGAGAGGAAAGGACTACAACAAAGAAAATGCTATGGAAAAAGCAATAGATGAAGTGGAAACTAAGAGATCAGCACAAAAATAAAAGTTTGGGTGTGTGCTTTCACTTCTCTTTTCCCAAAAAAAAATCTTTCTTTTTTCTTGTAAACTTATAAACTTGCATCTCAATAACAGAACAATACTGACATGACATCGATAACTGAAAATGTGTGTTTAATACTCCAAGTTATGTTGTTGTTGTTTTTGTGTGTGTGCGTGTAGTATTTATACTGCTTCTACTCCATATTATTTCATGCATTGTTATACTTTTCTTTTTCTGTAATTTTTGTAGGTTATTATCAGCCAACCCAAAACCATAAAGTCATAAAGGTGGGAGAGAAGAGAATAATAAAAAAATATGTCCCATGTTCCTTCCTATACAAGAGTGCTTGGATAATATGACAACAGCCGTCAAAAACATGAAAAAGCTGAAAGTCACATACGTTTTTGGTTCATATACAAGTGCTTATTTTTAGAAAAGACCAAGGTATTTAATCCGGTTTGCATAAACACACAATAACATTAATTCGCAGTAAATATGGTAAATAGTACAAGGGAAAATAAAGCTTTCATATTTTCCCTCTGTGCATTTTTCAAATTTGCATACAAAAATTATAACTTGACTGTTATTATTATTATTATTATTCCAGGTAATTCAAGCTAGCAGTAATAAAATGCAACATAAATGGTGTAATTCAGAGGAACAAGTTGTTCATATACAGCAGTTTGGACATAGAAACACTATAACTATGGAATAGTGTATATGGTTGTGAAAATATACTTTTGGGGTTACAGAGTATATCGTCGATAATAAAAACAGTGTGTGTCTGTCTAGATCTTCCAGGTATTATGAAAACAAACATGCTGTTTTTTCAACAGATTTAATCTTTTAAAATATCGTGGCAAGTTTAAAAACTTGAGACTTGATAGCTACAATGCCAGCCAGCAAGATGGACCGAGATTTTTTATGTGTTTTATACTGTCTGACATTGTTCATGATACTCTCCGAGATGATTGCCCAAAAAAAATAACGAAGGATCAAAAGCTTAAAATATTAAAAAACAGATTGCTTTTCTGATGTTACTCTTGTTCCCTTCCCTATACGCAAATTAAAATTATCATATGATAACATGTGTGATAAAAATGCATGTATATATGTTGTAGCATGTTATTCCAAGTGATTAAGTTGCAGCCTTACACTTTTTGTGCTTTCTTTGTTGACTTTTGATCATGTTGGGAGAGAGATGACTTGATTACACATTCAGTGTAAATGTCATCCAATCCCTTATCTTCATTGTATGAATATAGCTAACAAAACAGCCTTGCTCTATTATATTTTTACATGTTAATACAAATCCTGGCATGTGACATCTAACAAGCTGCGTACATGTAGAATAATATGCAAAGATTGTAGAGCATGATGGAAAGATATGATCTCTCTCTCTCTCTTTGTATCTGTCTAGCACCACGTCACCGGAAATAGCCGAGACAATCTTTTGTCAATTTACCAACAAGGCTTGAGAAGGATGAAAATTGAAGGGCTCTGGGGAGTATTATTATTGTTATTGCTATTAGGTGTCTATGAGTGTGAACAAGTAGAAAGAAAAACGACGTTTTGCATATAAGCTATAAAAAGGGAATAAAAAAGAAAGGGGAGAGAGGAGTGGGCTAAAAGTGGTTGTTGTATTTGTAGCGGCGAAGAGCTAAAAAGTGCTTCAAACAGCGTACAATAACAATTATTATCATTGTGTGTATAATTATTATTATATAGTCTATATGTAAGCATTTATGTCTCTCTATAATATCTACACTACACATTGTCTTAACTGGCAACAAAAGTAGTATGATGAGGTTGGAAAATAAAAGTTGATTCTTTTGCTTGTCGTCTCTGTAAAAAAAGAGAACAAATTTGTGTGCTGCGCTGATATATACCATGACTTTTTTTCCCTTCCTTGTCGACAAATTCCCAAAAGGCATATCATAATAATGATAAAACAGCTCAACACAAAATGTGTGTCTACTAACATCTCATTTTTGTTGAGGCTTGGAACAAAATAATCCTTGATGATGATGAATAAACAGACATATAAAACACAAAGTGACTGATATATACACACACAAATACATACAAGGAAGTGAAATAAGGAGAAAATAGAAAAGGACTAATTTTTTTTGCCATCTTCTTCTTTTCATGCACACAGTTGTTCTATTCTAACATGCATGCAAAAAAACACGGCCTCGGGTCCTCCTTCACTTTCGCCATATATATCCCACCACCACCAACCAAACTAACTTTTTTTCCCTTCTCTTGCACGTTGCTCTACATTCGACATTCATTTGTGCATTTGTACTTTTGTGTCTCCAAAAAAAAATATTCATACAAAGAGCAGAGGGAAAAAGGAGCAGAATGGGAGAAGTTGTTGTAAAAGTAATGGTAGGTGTCATGTATATAGTAAGAGATTGTGAGACATGTTATCTATGGCTTACATATTACACTACTTAATTCACACATTGGCAAAAGTCTACACAATGGTGTCTATCCTCCAGTCCAGTCATGGGCATTAAACTACTCACTCACTCAGCTACCTTTTGCTAACCAAACAGAAAAGCCTGGAGTAATCTTGAATAAAATGAAGATGGTGATGTCATAATGATCATGAGAGAATGATGATTACTACTACGACTACTACTTCCACCACCACCACTAATACGACGAAGATCCTACATTTGTAACAAGAAATAATGGATATGGAAAGAGTGGAACACTATGCTGGTGGAAGAGAAAGATTTCGTCGTCGTCCTTAGTCTTCATGGTCGTCGTCACCTCCCCCATTTTTTCTCGCTCTTGCAATGTTATTGCTACCACGACGACGTAGTGATGACAGTGGCATTAGCAGTAGTAGTAGTGGTACAAGTAGTACAGCTCCTATCATCACAGTAATATTAGTTGGAAGGTAGTCTTAGCGGTTGTAAGTCGTGAAACAACAAGGAGTCAGCGGTCTAGTATATTTTTTGCTTCGTTTTTGTTTTTTATTTGAGAAGATATATAGAGAGAGGAGAGAAGGTTTGGATATTATCCTTCCTTCTTTTTTTTACTACACACAAAAAATATATATTACTTTTATACCATACCAATACGATATGGGGTATTATTGTTCCTCAAGAGGAGAGATGAAGGCAAGGATTTTTTTAAGAGAAAAAAGATATGATGGCTTCTTCCATATTGTTTGATTTTACATGCCTTTTTCTCGTCAACACCCTTGTGCATCCACATTTGTCACAAGAAAGAGAAAGAGAGAGAGAAGGAGAGGAAAATCATTTTCGATAGCTTTTAGGCTTCAAATCTTCATTATGATGCTGAAAATGATTATGAAAACGAGGAAAGAAAAAGTAGACGATGATGATTATTACATGAGCATGTGAATGCCGATGGTCATGATGATGATAAAGAGAGAGAGAGAGAGAGAGAAGTTGTCTGCTTTCTGGTATGTGAAGACATTCATTCATACATAAAAATGGAATAACTTTTCACTGCTTCACTTCCCTTTTTTCATCTTCCTCTCTTATTCCCTTCTATATTTCCATTCAACTACTCTTCCTTTTCGCTAGAAGCGCATTTATGGATGATTTGAACGTAAAAATGGAGCTGAAATTTTAGGTACAATATATGTATATATATATGCATGTATGTACATTTTAATATGCCATGTACATCCTTTTTTTATTCTTTTTTTTACAATTTATGTGTTTAAATTGGTTAAGAAGTGATAGGTCATCATTTTCAGTTATAACTTTTCTCACATATTTAGGGAATATAAAAATATATATACTATACAGCGCATAAGTATGCGGAATTATAGAGAAATGGGAAAATGTGAAATTACATATTTGCTTCTATCCTGCAAACTATCACGCATAATTTCTTCTTCCTTTCCCCACTTACACACTTCATCCAATAATATTCCGAGTATTTTCCTTTCCTTTTTTTCTATAAAGTATCCTCTTTGATATTTGTAGTGTGATTTATTGGTGATTTCCATATATTTAGTTTTTTGACATGAGTTGGACAAACTAGTTTTTTCTTTTGCAATTCATCCTATTACTTTTAAAAAAATAGCTGTCTATATAATAGGTATAGAGGGAGAGAAAGAGTGAGAATCACATTTTCAATTGAGGTTTCACGGCGAATCATGTGTGTACTTGTATAATAATGGCATTTCCCGGTATTATAGGTATTTTATTGATGTGTTGATATAAAAAATTGTTTCGTGTTTCTACTTTCATTTTTTTAACTATGCCGCGCGCCACAAAAAGCAAACAACTTTTTGCGCCGAAAAAGAGAAAAGTATGTTTACTTTGTAATTTGAAAGTTACTAGGAAGATGAATCCGAAAATACACTAATAAATGTAGGTTGTGGTGGTGGCAGTAGATTCTTCTACTTTATGTACATATGTATTTAATTTAAGTACATAAATACTTGCCTAGAAATATATAATACCACCCCCTTCCCCCCATTCTCGCGGATGTTTCGAGAATGCTTTTTCTGATAACGATATTATGCACTTTAATGCCTACCTACAGTACATACACAATATACGTATATAAATATGTACATAGGTACATATTCTGTATAAACATACAGACATACAGAGATATATAAACATTTACCACATCATTGAATTGATACAAAAACTAACATTTTAATGCAACCATCCATTTTCCCACATAATTCACTTTCACATGCTCATCCCTACACCACACGTACACACGAACATACATACCTACATACTTAAACACGTATTGTATATATATATATATATATTTATGTGTACATACCTATATCGACTAACATATGTGTACTTCCTGGTATTAAATTGTGTCTGTGTGTATAGGGCTTTAGTTAGACAGAAAAGATTAGGGGAGAAAATGAATTCATTCTCTAGTAAGCTATAAACCCTGAATGGGAAGAGGAAAGGAGAGAGAGAGAGAGATCTATTTACGGTGTAATAGAGGCTGTCTCTCTCTCTCCTTCACTCCCTTTGTCTCAAACAGAGAAGAAATACACATACCTTCATACATACAAAAAATATACAACATCACCACCACCACCACCACCATCACTACTACAAGTAAGGTCAGACGAAAGGACTCTCTGACGAGCAAGTGCAAAAAGAAATTTCTATATTGTTTAAGGACTTTTTTAATAGTGCGTATATCTTATGTAGTGGAAGGCGAGAGAAAACAGGGGGAAACGTAAAAGTAAGTGAAAGTGATGGAATTAGAAAAAGCTCTGCTGTATTAAACTCTGAAAATCATCTTGCCCATCATGGAAATAAAAATCTCCTTTTGCACTTTTCCCATAAATGAGAAGTGTGTAACAGTGTGGCAATGTATGGAGAATCTTATGGGCACAGCAGATAGGCAGAATATAAATATGTATGCAGTAGTTGTAGTAGAAGTAGTAAAAGATTATACATATTTATACATACAGATATGGTTGGTTAGTGGAAGTAATACAAAAGTATATTTCTATATGCAGTGATGGTTCAATAAAACAAGTAGTAAAGAGCATATTTCTACTACTATTATTATTGCATCCATAGAGAAGTAAGCTTACCTACATCTTCTCTCACAATCTTTTATGGATTGCCATTTCGTTATTTTTTTCCCGTTGTTTATGGCTAACTGTCTCTTTTGTGTGAGTGTGCACTGTGTTTTAGCCGGTGAAGTAGGCTCTCTCTCTCTCTCGTTGCGACTACTTGTGTTTTTGTGTGCATCTATCTGTCTATCTATCTATCTACTTACTTTTATTAATACACATAACAGTTTAATGCTGCTAAAAGTACATGACCAAAAAAAGGATTTCACTGTGTTGCTCTAAAAGAAATCATCCTGATCATTGTGTGGCGGTCTGTTTGTATACATGTATATATATATATATGCATTTATATATTATGGTATACTTCTCCTTTCACGCACACACAAAAAAGTCTTCTTTTTTTATTTTAGAAAAGTTTACCTTTTCATATCTTTAAATGTTGTCCAGAAAGAAAATGGAGAGTAAAAAAATATGAGCCATAAATCAGGTTGCTTCAAGAAGATTTCAAAAGGAACCTTTAGTATTCCTGTTTACATGGGTGCAAGAAGAAAAAGCATCTATAAAAATATTCAAGTATACTACTCCCTTGATTTTCTTTAAAAATACTAAAACGTGCTTTACACTAAACTACTTCGTAAGCAACTTGCTCATAATGCTTATTACAAGGTTGATATACATTTATAAATGTATTCCTACCTTTACACATAATATACATGTACATAAATATGTATAAAGGTACCATGCTAAGCTTTTATTTTTTTATTATTGATTTATTGCTATTATTTATCTTCTTTTCAATTTAGAAGAAGGATTATTGTATTGCATTTAATTTATCCTTTTAAGTTTTTTTATAAAATAAGCAAAAATGGAACGCCTGAAAACGAAACTCTTCTCTCTGGTCGCATCTGCCCATTTTCCATATCAAGTCGAAATGCCATTTCAAGTTTACTACTTAAACAAAATACCTTCTTGTTTTCTCCTTTCAAATATAGTTCACTTGCGTGTTACGCTTAATACATACCCCGCGAAATTTTACTTCCATCGTGCAAAAAAATAACGCCATTTTATTGTTTGTAAACTTGTCAAATGTTTATGTCTTTATTTTACATTGACACAATTATTTAGAATGAGAGAGAACTCCATTATTAAAAAACCAACATGGTTTTTTAATGCATGTGCCATTAAATGTTGTGTGTAAAATTAAAGAACTCTTTTTTATATTTTTCAGTGAAAAAAAATCATTTCTACATTTCGTTGCAAGAGAAACTGTAATTTTATAAATAATTTCAAATTTACTTTACCACTGAATTTCAAAGATATATTTTTGTGTCCTTCGAACTTGTGTCCTATTTTTGTAACCAAACAACTGTGGACATTGGGCTGAAAGAATAAACCCGTTAATTCTTTCTGTCCACCTTGGTGGTATCCTACTGGGAGACCTACTTGCACAAAATGTTGCACAGCTAATACCAAACTGGTGGTCGCAGGAAGCGCAAAATACATTATGTGATCCCTCTAATATACATAGTTTTCAGCAGAAACTATTTTTTTCAGCAAAGCCTTGTAAAAATATTGGGCTTCATACAATTTGAGTAGGCTGTTTTTCGCGAGGAAGATTTTATGAGATAACTTGTGCACGTTACTATACAGGAAAGTTTTTTTGTGCAAAAAATGGAGCAGAGAAAATATAAGGATTTTGTATCCAAGTTCCCCCAATCCCTACAAAACAAATGTATCTACACACACATACACGTTTGTTATATAAGAAGAAAGTACAACAACACAACATTATATTTGATGTGCTTTTTTTAGTGATATTTACGGTGGAAAAAAGTTTAAACAATGTGTGTAGTTAAGGTAAGCGTTGCACGCAATCAAGCAGCATGGCTCAAATTGCATTTATGACAGCATTTTAACGAATATAATTCCTGTCTGTTGACGACCACGATGAAGCCCATGGGAGAGTTTGCGATATTATTATTATTATTATTATTATTATGCACTTGTTTATTTATCTTGTGTCTCTACTTTCGTATGTACACTCACCTATTCATGTAATGTACATGGTACAATGTTTGACGTTTCTATTATCGGCAAAAAGTACTTTCAACCATTTCGCTGAACTAAAGAATGCCATAAATTCCAAAATATTGGTAATTATTTTTTCACTTTAGATATCGTCGTTGATGGTCAAAGAAAGGTAAATAAGCTTGGGAGGCCATGCACCTCGTCAAAAGTAAAATTAAACATTTTTTGTTGTTTTAAATGGCGCTTTTTTATGAGTACACTGTCAAAACAAACCTCTACGTATAAATACATTATATTATGTATACCTACATATTGCACACTTATAGAAGAACCACCACTATATGAACAGTAACACAAAACATGCCATCTTCTTCCACTGCCAAACAAGTAAACCACCATTAAAAACTCCAAGAGAGAAAAAAACATAGCATACTTAGCTAATTATATCAAAAGGGGGCTTATCTGTGTAAACTAAAAATGCATACGCTATAATATGCACAACATAATATCTATACTTTCTCCCATAAAAATGTCTTTACAAGACATATATAAAGTTTATGTAAGGGTAGAGTGCCTATCATGCAAACCCATAAAATATTTCACATACTAAACCCAATGTGGTTGTACTTTTTGTACTAGAAATGATGAGGTAAAAAAGTGAAAGCATTTTACCAAATTTTTATTTAGATTCACAACATATTACAAAATGGTCATTCTACACTATATCGTACATATTTTTCTCGAGAAACAGCAAACTTTTGTCTATAGTAAAGTAACTCCTTATAATTCATAAGTGAGTTTTTTTTAGAAAATTATAGCTCGGTAGACCATAACTATTTTTTTTTTAAATTCAGGTACACATTCTCCCGCACATATGAATACAACTCTGTAATGCAGTAGAAATATTTATGTGGTACTCTGGTATCATAAGCACTAGAGTAGCTTATGGATCATTACAATTATCAGAGTATAAACAAATCCTTGCTATTTCGTAATATCGTTGTTTTGGAGAAAGAGAGAACAACAAACCATTCTTCTCATTTCGGTTTCATTGCTGTTGTGTTTTAATTCTTTAAAAATGTGGGGTACAATGTTTTGCACATGCTTTGGTACATAATACGTACTTTGTATGGTGTATTTGCATTTGCATAAATATATATTTGTAGATGCGTAGGTGAAAAAAGAACCAAACACATATCGCTTACATTCCCCGGCTACTTCAGGGAGAAATATGGCATCATACCCATACATACATTTTCTCGTCTTTTCTTCTTTTTTTAACAACCCGAGGGGAAACTTAAGTTTCACTTTTTGCAAGAAGTGTAACATATTTCATTTCTTTTTGCTACGTTCTTTCCCTCGACCTCATATAATATGTATGTTGAATGTTGTTGCTTACGCAAGAGAGAGAGAGAGAGAGAGAGAGAGATGTACTAGCCTGTGCTCTATCCGGGACGTATGGAAACTTTAGGACAAGATCAGAAGAAGTAGAGAGAGAGAGAGAAGCTGGCAAGAAATATGAAAGAATAGAGCAGAAAGAGAGAGAGAGAGGAAGGGAATGCAGTCAAAAATGCTCAAGTTTCATCGACTTCCGTTTTTATAAATGGAAGCAAGTTAGGGCTTTTCTCTGGAAGCAAAAACTTTTACCCATTTTCTTTATCCTTCTCCTCCTCTTTTCATTTTTTTGCGCAAGAAAAATACGTACACACATTTTTTGTCCAGCTATTTCTTTTATGCTACTACCCCCAAACTGTTTGCTCTCTTTTCACATCACTCTGTCGTATATATATATATCATATATATATTTTAAAGGGGGAAAATGTAAAAAAGTAAGCAAGCTTTTGGAGTAATGTAACACCCATGACCAAAAAAGATTGGTACTTTGAAAGAAAGAATGAGCCAACTGACAGGGGTTAACGGCAATGCCCATGGTGTATGTATACAACTTTTTTTTTCATTCTGCAATGAGAATGATGGGATGATACATTCAGGAAAAAAATAGAGAGAGAGAGAGAAAAAAAAACTCTGAAAAATATGATCATGTGAGTTTATATATTATTTATATTTATACTTGTTTTTATTATGTGACGAAGATCATCATGATGATTATAAAACTTGTAGTATATGGATGTTGATGACTATGGTTGCTTGTGGAGGCCAGACTTTATAGGTGGAATCCTTTTGTATCATGAACCTTGGAGATCTTTCCTATCTTCTGTACACATGCCTAACATTTTGTGTATGATCCCTATATCTAACATGTTGTATAGAGATGCCCAGGGTACAAACACAAAATTCTCGATTATTTTGGCCAAAAGGAAACTGTGGTGGCGGTACACAAACGAGAGAGCACAAAAAAGTACTGCATAGACAAACCAATAAGGAAACAGGGCTAGAATATTTTAGTGATTTGGATGAACTCTCTCTCTCTCTCTCTTGTTAAGATTTTCTTTTTGAAAAAGCCTTTGAGCTTTACAACACACAAATATCTATCGCTGTTAACAATAACAAAACATAAATTCAACTCTCACTGTTGGAAACTAACACAGGCTACTACAAACATAATATTATGTGCAAATGCACATAACAGCGGCGAGGAGTGCACCGTTACCATCATCTTTCCTTGATAATATTCTTTTCAAATGTATTTGTTATGGTGGTGGTGCTGGGAAAGCAACATCTGTTTTTAAATTCTTGGTTTGTCCGATATATGTAGTAATAAGCAAAAGGAGAAATCCCCGGAAAAGATGAAGTATAAATGGGTAGGAAGGAGCTTGCCGAAATTGCAAAACGCTCAACCTGTATACTGCTAATGGAAATAGGAAATAGCATTCGTAACGTCATGATGATGATGATGATTGAAATAATAAAATAAACAATAATTATTTTATATTTATGTATTTTGCAACTTAAATGTTCAAAAGCATCAATTACACATGCAATTTCAAACGGTGATATGGTATGATAAACTCTTTTGTTCAAAGGTTATTGTATAGTTGAATTGTTGACGGGAATCGAAGTACACCCACCTGCATATATTTATTTATTTATTATAAATGTTACCTGTACACAATAAAATGTCGGCGCCTTTTGTAAGGAGATTGGGGGCACAGGAGATTGAAAAAATAAGATGAAGTTGTAGGAAAGTTCTGTCAACTGTTTGTACTCGATTGGATTACAATGGAAAAGAGGATTACTCATTCCAAGACTTGTTTTGTGTTTCCTTCACAAAATCAAAGTGAGCAACCTGCTCAGCGTCATCACATATTATTGCACCTCATCATTGTGTAACACTCCCATCCATACAAGCACTCAATTTATTTTGAAACCCTACACTCGGAAACCGGGGGAGGATACAATCTCCTATAGTCCTTATGTATTTGAGTATTTAAAAAACTAATCCTGTCTTTGAAATGTACTTACGCAAGACGTTGTACTTTGTACATTAATATTCTTGTGTATTCCCTCCGACAATTTTCACATTATAAAATTGGTTTCTCTTTTTAAGGAGCTTGATGAGAGGCTTATATTCTATTACTGGATTTCTAGCTCTGCTGCTGTATTATAAAATGAAGATACGCCTGGCAATTATCAAGTGGCGGCGGTAGTAGGAGGAAGAGGCATGTAATTATGTAAATGAGCACTATATATTAACATTTGTAAATTTAGCGCTTGTTAAAATATGCCGGGATCAGTGATGCATAGTATTAGTAGTAGTAGCATAACACACTGTTGTAATTATTATTAATACGAACATTTCATTTTGTGCTATGTACATAATTACAAACATAATAATATTATTATTATGTTATCAAATTACAGAGTAATGCGTTGCAATTTCACTGACAGCCCGCCTCAAACAGATTTTATCGTGCAAGTAAAAAAAGGGGTAAGTGTACCACAACCACTTTATACTCTCGGCTGTATAAGTTTTTTTGTGTGCGATAATAATGATACTCAAAGGCTCATACTACTCCTTGCATAAGAGAAGAGAACTCTGCTACTAATGTAAACAGTTTTTCGTTTAAAAAAAAAGTTGTTGATGTGATTTAGTGGATGTTCTTCTGGTAACTCTAACTCGATTATATGTAACCAAAAGGCATTTACTTTGTAAAGTATGCTTTTAAAACGAGTGTAGTATCGTGAAAACTGCGAGCTAAACTGTGTGTATTTTTTAGCAAAAAAAAAGTATAGCGTAGTAGAATGGCTGTACTATGATATGATTTTTTTATATTAATGTATGTGTTAGGTTTTAAGTTGGAATATTACATTGGACCTTTATACTATAATAATAATAATAATAAATAATAATAACTAGGTTTTTATGATTTATAACAATCTGCCACTTGCACAAAGTGTGGCGATATAATTTTTGAACCACTAAAAAACTAACAAAACTTGATGCTACTTGTACGACTGCTACTACTACTAGTGGCGCGGGGGATGCTAGAGTGGGAATGAGGATGATGATCACGACGACGATATTAATGTAATCGATAACTACTCTACAATAAATAACCTTTTTTGCGCCTCCTCCTCTATATTCTATTTTTATATAGCCATCATCAATGCAATAATGCAAACACATTTTTGTACATGATGTTATGAGCAGATGTTATTTCCAGAGGAGCGAAACATTTCACCCAAGAATTATACAGAGAGAATGAAAAGTTGTACTAGGACATTGCAATATAATATTACTATGATATTCCTCAACATTTTTCCCCGCTAGATTTTTTTTTCACAAGGGCGGTTGTAATATAAGTATAATTTGTAGTAGTTGCACAAGAACTTGGATAAAACTAGGCAATAAAATGAAATAAGATTCTTTTCCCTAGGATAATTGCTAATAAATGAAATGGTTATTATTTGTAATTCTAAGCGTATATAAAGCAATTTGTATATAAAATATACATATTATACTATATGTAGGTTTATTAAAAGCATAGTTAAATATATCGGAAGAAATGGTAGTCTAGGACAAGTCTAAAAAACTACTAAATCATCTTTAGACGTGTGCATATCCGTCTGTTGTAGTGCTTCTGCTCACCTATAATACCTAGAAATATGTATATGTGTAATGTCTAATGTGCATGGCATGCGGTAGTCAAATAACCAGTACCAAACTGACTGAGAGAGAGAGAGAAAGAGAGAGAGAGAGATTTAGTATGCTTGAGTGTTTGTGTCTGTGGATAATCTATAAATATCTGGTGAGACATACTTACACACATGCATGTTCACTGTTCACCTCTTCATCATTTCCTTTTGTCCCTTTTTGAACCATTAACACGAAGTTGTGCTG
>JAITYZ010002969.1:0-29313 GCA_027744595.1 Paronellides praefectus
ATTGTATAGCTTATAATCAAACATGAAGTACATTATTATGTTTGTTGGGGTATGTTGTCTGGTTCAATGTTCAGTCAATACAACAACTACTATGGTTATTATTATTATATAAGCAGCCGACTTGTGTAATTTTATGCTTATTTTAAAAAGAAAATGAAAGTAATTTATCTTTGAAATGTTATGTAAATACGTATAATTAACTTGGAAATCTATTACAACAAGTGCTTATATGTTTGCAAAAACAACAACAAAATATGGTTAATTAATGTAATTTTTGAATATTTTAAGTAGCTTGTATTTTGGGTTTAATAAGACGGTGTTTATGTTATATATACACACACACATGTTGTTACGATGACAATGACTTTAAAAAAAAGAAATATCTGTGTTTTATGGAATAATTTTAAATATATTTTATACAATGAAAAAAAATCATTAATGGGTTAACCATATAAATAAATAATAGAATGTATAACGTCAATATATTTCTGCATGTAAACAAAAGTTGCTGATCCGGTAAGCTCATCTTGGAAACATTTTATATAGGTATTATGCTTTGCGTTATAATAACTTACATATTACTACAATGTACTGTTAGTCATATAGGTTATGATTACAATTACGCTAGACTATATATTTGTCATTATTATTATGATTACTATTATTTCGCAATACTACTATATATATATTTGAAAGCCATTGTCGATAGTCCATCATATTTATATGATAATCTATGTATATCAATATAATATATATATTTACATTTTAAGTCTCAAGGCCATCTGTCTCGTACGTGCTCAATAAAAAAAATTTCGCTAATCGTTCAATTTTAAACATGAAAATCATCAAATATTTATTTACATTGCATAATGTATTAAGAGTAAGTATTGCTATTTAAAATTTCAGTTTATTGGATCGACTTGCTCGTTTGTTCCCCACCAGGTAAGGCAAAATGATAAGTAGCATTCTTCCACAATCCACAAGAAACCTGCTGACTTAGAAGCCATAATAAAACCAAACTGCCCATGTATCTCGTTGCCCCAATCCCTACGACAAAACGGGTATGCTCCGTTCCCGCATTGCTCTGCTATGCATTACTGCCTATATGCCTGTCAGCTCTCAAAATCATTTAATAGATCGTGTCAAAAAGCATAAACGAAGATAACAAAAGCATCAATTTGTTGTTGCATGTATATCTCTGCTGTATACTCTGTCCTCCTGCTGATCATTTTCCTTTCACAAAATAAAAATCGTAAATAAAATGAAACAGATTTTGTTTGAATCCTGATACTTATTTTTTTGTGCACTTTTGTTTTCTATTGTTGTTGATATATAGTGTTTACGTAACATTATATACACTTTTCAGAGTAGTAGTATGAGCGTACTTTATGCAACAGCTGTGAAAAAGTAATATATTTGCTGTTTCGGGTATAATAATACTCTCTGATCATCATCATCATCACAGCACCAACCAGATTAAATAGGTATGTATCTGTACTAGTGTATACCATCTATTTGTACTACTGCGTATCTGAAATCCCTTGGCGAAAAGTGTATTTTCCGGAAAAGTATATCGGAAACAACCCATTCCCATTCATTCCCTTTCATTATTAGTGCTCATCCTAAAACGATTTTGAAGTATAAGCTCCATTATGGGATTTGAGAAGAGAAAGAAGAAAAAATCACTCCAAGTCTTGTTGAATCTCTGTTATTGTTTGTTCCAATAAACTTGATACATGAAAAAAAAACCAACTTGTTTATAGTAAATTGTACGAGAACATATAATATACAGTGGTGGTATAGTTCGTATAGGCATAAATTTTATGAGCAGCAAATAAAAGGCATTAGCGTATCCAGCTTTCAAGGCATTTGGTCATCATCATGATGTTATTATTGTAGAATGCTTGCCATTATATTATTATTTTTTATACAACGTTAAACTACATCATCAGATGATATAATGTATCCGATCAGAAGGGAAGCCATCAATATTAAATTCGAGTCCCTGTTGACCCATATTATAACTTGCTCTCTGACAATAATACTACATTTTGTGTTTCATAAATGGACTCACAGAATTTATATGCTCCTTCTGTTTTGACACTTTTTTCATCTTTGGTTGTTTGTGGGCTGTAACCTTTGTTGTTCCCGTAACAACGCAAGTCATAAAATTTAAAGTCTAAATGCAATTTTGCACAATTTAAAGTATATTTTGTGGTCGTCATTATATTAATACATATTTGTGTATGCGCTCAACTCTCAGTACTCAGTATTCTCACTCTCAGCATGTAAAACAAATACTAAAATAGTATAAGAGACATAACTGAACATTATAGGCACGCACTCTTGAAAAATGATGGGGTTATGATGACAATTCGCAAATGAAAATAACAAACAATAAATTATAATAATAATAAAAACGCACATGAAAATGGTAATCATAATATTATTATTTTTAAAGTTTATAAAGGCTTGTTTTGGACAAGCAAAGCCAAAAGGTAAACGTTTCCCTGTATAAAGGAATGAAAAGAGAAAGTGAGATGTTTGTGCGTGTTTGCGTTATAGGATAAATTTGTTACAACTGGACACACCTGTCTGCTGATGAAATATCTATGAGAGAGCGCAAAAGGAAACAGCAAACTTTTCTCTCTCTCTTTTTCTTCTTTTCTTTGAACAAACTAAATACCATGATAATAGTAAGTATATAGTACATACATAACAACCACTTGTACTATTTGTATACACACTACTACTTGTATACACAAAATAAAACGAAGAAACAAAACTTAAGTGAGTTAACAGCAGGACCAAAAAAAACGAAGAGAAAGAGTAAGAAAACAAATGCTGAAATATGAATGAGTGGTTTAACTTTATGAAACGAAAATGATTCCTTTGTGATGTATTAGTCGTCTTGACCTGCTGTTTGCTGTTGTTATTTCAAGTCAATGAGTGTTGCTGTATATATATACATACATACATAAATTCCTTGCAGGTATTTCTGGTTTTTAATAAAAAATACATATAGTTAAATATGAAAGTTATATATGCGTTAGCACCTTTTTGAAATTATAGGCAAAAATACATTCAGTAAAGTTATTCAACAAAATATTAAGTCCATCAGATTTTAAATCATGGACAAAAAATCCAAGTATTCCAGCTGTTTTTGATGGGAAATTGACATTTTTAGTTGATTTCAGCATGTTAATACGTCAACATATATACGTTTAGGGTTTTCTATTTTTTCAGTTGAAAGGAATAAGAAATCTGTCGGTTGAATTTCAGGTTGTTGTCAATATTGAAAAGTGTCAAGTAAAAACAGTAAAATATTTCTCTGACATTTTCCGCTCAGCAAAAAATGGCAAAAAAACATGACAGAAAAAGAAAATTATATGACGGAGGCCTGTTCACTTGTCCAACTTTGACGATTGTGTATGTCGGTATGTATGTTACATAATGACTTATTTATGAATTACGCGTACGCCAATGTTCGTCAACAAAACCGGGACATCTTGGCTTTTGTAAATTCCGTAAATAAATTAACAGATGAGTAGTGTTTGCGTACTAATAATAATATCACATGTATTTTTTTATCAGAGGAAATATCATAAAGTAAGAAGAAAAATCACTCAACGTGTCGGTTTAGAATGATAAAAAAGACAAGTAGCGTGAATCAAGGTTGATAGTGTATTTTTTATATGTATACAAAAGCTATAAAAAGGATCATAAACTTGTGTGTGTGTGTGTAACTAGATTTGTGCGAATAAAAACAGATTTTCTTTGTTAAACAAATATGTTTGTGTTAAACGTCATCCCAATCCCCTTTGGTGACAAGAGCAGTCAATCTCTCTCGTTTCATACTGGACACTTAGACTGTCACTTTATTTTATTTCATGATGTTCTTTTTTGGGTACCTTGTCAATTGTCCTCTTTTGTTCATTCTCACGCCTCTCTACTTCCGTAGCTTCTTGCTATACCACACCATATACAGAATACAGATATAAACCACCATACCATATCATCCCAATCAGGTTCAGCCTCCAGCATTAAATTCATCATTGTGCGTGCATACATACATAACTGCATGTATACTTGATGACGGGTTCAGATGATGAAGAGAAAAAAAGAGGGGATCTCTCTCTCTCTCTCTTTCTTTTTGTTTCAATTTCATTCGGTCGGATTCCAATCACTTTGATTCCCGACAAGGCTACTCAATAGATAATTGTTTAAAAACCAAAAGCCTTTTTTATCGTTACACATCCCTGGTTTTCTAAATCTCTTTGACTATTACCACAATAAAATTCATAGTTTCTCTTTTTTTATCATCGCATAAAAAACGAGAACACAAGCTTATATTTTTATATGATCATTGTTATCGTTATCATCATTTTGTGTTGTTTCATTTTTTTTTCTTCTTTTGGCAATTTTCACGTTTGTTTTGACATGGCAGACAATAGTGACTGAGGACAATGGGCTAGTAGTAGTAGCAGCAGTGGTAGTAAAATGGGAAAAGGAGCAAAAACATATATATCTCATGTTCGCCTCATGTATATTTCGTCAAATCAAATATTTACAAATACAATCTTTACCAATTGCAAGACTGTGCTCTGCTCAACACACATCAATGTATGTATATAGCCCCTTGCCCCATGAACCTCGTTTTTGTTTTGTGTATTTTTTTTTGTTTGGATGTTGCCTGCAGGATTTTTATGTTCCTCATTTCTCATGTAGCCTCTCTCTGTTTTTTTATCAATAGAGACCCAGTGGAATTGATGTTGTTTTGTTGTTGTTGTAATGTACTACAATATGTATCCATTCCTTTCGTCACACCAAATTATAAACCGTAAAGTTTCCAATTTTCCTATACAAATATCAATCAGTCAGTCAGTCATTACGTGTGGATGGATGTTTTTAGTGTGCTGTTGACGTCTTGTCACTTTTCCAGTAAAACATTTCATATAAATCCAGAAAAGCATGACCTGCAAGCAAGGGTGGAATGAATAACATCAAAAAATAAGGCCTGGTACCATGAAAATTGATTTCTAAATAAAATCCATCCCATTTTATTCCTCCTCTCTCTCTCTCTCTCTCTCTCTCTCGGTGTCAATCCAATATAGTACTGAATAATATTAATAAATTGCTTTAATTGAATGCAATTTCCACACAAAGTGTATAAAGATAAAAAAGGTATATAGTTTTTTATCACATTATCGTCATCATATATCATGGAAAATAAGTGAGAAAATTGGATTGAAGCTACTAAAATTCATAAAGACAACAAACTAATATTTATGTGATGAGCGAGACGCGGCGTGGGCACATACAACGTATGTACATACATTTGTGAAAACGGTGACCGAATAACTGATGAAGCTGGAAATAACAGTCATCAGCAGCACAACAAGCATGTCTACATGTTTGTGAGAGCGACGCAATGATGATGGTTTAGGGCGAAAGGGTAAATGCAATGGGCGGCATACAAAATGAGTGTTTCAAGGCAGATAAGTAAATCGGAATGTAGTGTAATATACAAAAAGCAAAGGCGTTTTTTTTCGCCACCATTTCCTAGAAAGAGAACAACAGGCGATAATATGGCGATTAAGTATACGTTACGTACATAAATAGACGGTCAACTACTACGGCGTACCACCACCACCACCACCTCCTCCACTCACCATTATTCACTTACTCTCCACAACACTGCCTTTTATGTAGTAGTATAAAAGGAAAAAAGTTGGAGTGGTTGTGTATGTATGCTCGTTTAAACGACGATACGTGTGGAGTTCATGTAAAAATCATCAGATCATATCCCGTTTGGGAGAATGAAATATACATGGGACCAAGAACTACACACACACACACACACACACTACTTGTAGTAGTCTAAGATGATCATCAGTGGATTGTTGGTTAAACAGGGAACACAGAGGCTACTATTGCCGCAATACAATAACCAATCTATGCTGTCTGTCCTCTCCTCCTCCTCCTCCTCCTCTTCTCGCCGCTATTATCATGTGTTGACTATTACACCACTTGACTTATATGGATATTTCCATATTGCTTGTAAGAAGAGTGGGGATATGGTGATATTAGATATACCTCACCTGATAATACGTCATGTAATACAAGTGGATATGTATATCTTCATGGTATAAAAAAGGTTTCTTGTCCAAAAATGAGAGAGAGAGAAATAGTGCCCGAAGGTATTCATTTCTACATAATAACATCTCCATCTGGTTGGATTGCTGGATAGGAAACTCTGGCGAATCACTTGCGACCAGCAGCAGAAACATTACACAAAACACTCTACTGACACAGTACTGATGATATCAGACCATTTTGGACAGGTCACAAGGAGAAAGAATGTTGGTTATTATGGGGCACATTACTACACACATGCTAGCAAATCTACCAAATTATAATAATGTATATAGGGAGAATATTATGTACGTGCAACAATTCACATACGACGTGTCTCTATTACTATATTACCCTTTTTTCTAAAAAAAAATGTATGCTTCTTTATCAGGGAGAAAAGGAAATTCCGTATCATAGCATATCAGCATGTAAAGCAACAGCGGAGAAGCACCCGACCCGGGTTTTGCTACAAGTAAAGAAGTGTTTTAATATTTGAACGTCACTTACGATCAAATAATAATACGGTCGTGTCAGTAGCAGCACAAAAGGCATTATTAACAAATTTAACAGCGACTCTCGATTTTATGGAAGCCTTTTGTCCAGCGAGACACAAGAAACAAAAGGCCCTCTCTTTCCATGTTCTTCTGCGTGCTGGCATATATGGATGCATGATTGTTACTATTACACTTGTTCCCTATCTGGCTCAGGAAAAAATAGAATGAACCCTATCATCACCATCACCACAGGCTCCCTTGACACAATAAGCAGCAACACAGAAACAAAATGTGGCTCGTTGAAGTGGAACAGACAAAAACATTATACATATCGATGCTTTTTTATATGAATGTAGGTACATACTACACCACTATGTATAGTGTATCTTCTATGCCACCTACAAGCTACATTTTCCATAACTTGTTCATGACTCCATGTGATACAGTAGTGTCCAGTAAACGAGAGGGAAGATTACAATGTGCCTGTTGGAATTTGGAAAATGAAAGCTACCAAGGTAATAATAATATGACATTAAAATAAAAAGAGAGTGGATGTAGAGAAAACCACCCAAGAGCACCGGGGCAGATAGGAGAGGAGAGGAGGAAAAAAACACAGGGAATTCAAATGGATGGGAAGTGAGAGAAACAATGTTATGGTGGTGATGAGGATCACAGAGAGAGAGAGAGAGAGTCATACTAGATTCATGGTGATTCACACAAACAGTGATGCCAATAATAGTAATAGGAAAAGCCATGGAGGCAGAGTGTGCAGAGAGTTTCCAACAAGAGACCAAAAAGGCTTCCTTTGTTGGTTTTCGTATTGGTACTATAGCGCCACTACTATAACAACAACTATTACTGGTGGAATGTCAAAGATTAATTCTAAATATCCACCCTGTTGAGTGGAGGAAAATCCTGTGAAAAAATGCATGAGGAGGAAAAAGGGTTAAGCGTTCTTCTTATTTATTTACACCCCAACAGGGTACCATATCCGTCTGAATGAGACAAGAGAGAGTGAAAACAAAGTGTACATTCTCCATCCTATGAATACCATCACAAAAAAACTTGCTTCTTCTTTCTCTTTCCGTTTTATTATTTTGTTTTTATTTCGTCGAATATATAACCCTACATTTTTTTCTCCCTTTCACCATCACCACAGAAACAACAAAATATATATGTGTACTACCCGCGCACAAAAAAGCTTTACTTATAAAATAAATAGACGGGAGAGAGGTGCTCAAGTGTGCACGTTTGCTTGTGTGTGAATACATTTTCTTTATAGAATAATAATAATATCTTTCTACAAAATGAGGTGTCTGTCTGTTGCACACAAATTGTTAGAGTGGTCCAATCGTATAAATAACTAGCCTATTTTCATCATCATCATCAGCTACAAAACATACAATGCTCTTGTTTTTCCGCTCTCTGTAAAAAATGGTTTCATTTCCTCGTGAAATTGCTACTTTTATCTGGTAAACCTCAGAGTTTGAATGTTTTAGTATTTTTTCATATATCACCTCTCTTCTTTTAAGCTTCACCTGTTTCAATTCACCCAGAGAGAGAGAGAGAGAGTCCATGTTGCTGGTTGTACATAGGTACCCTCTTACAATGTTTTTTTATTCCACCCAGTAAATAAATGCAGGGTATCAACACCACCAAACAACACTCGCAATTGTTGTTGTTCTTGTTGTTGTTATTATTGCATTTATGTATGTTGCCGCAGCTTTTTAACAGTGAGTTTTTACACAAGAGTCATTATTACACTAAAGCCAGATTTTTTCTTTAACAGGAATACTTACGCTTCTCATTATTTGAATTTTTGTGGAAAAATAATAATGACCACTTATTGTTCTCTCTGTCTCTGTCTCTCTCTCGTTAAGCTGTACATAAATTGACAGGATATTTATATATGGCACAAGAAGAAAGTTGCATGTAAACATTTTTCTTAAAAAAGCAAAAAAAATTGAATTACACTCTAATCCATCACTCATAATAAGTGCAATTTAAAGCTATTTTCCTTTTTCCAGTTGTCGTCTAAACTGTTATTTATTTAATAATGATGATAATGGTGACCACTAAAGTAGTAGCAATGTCATCATAAATTTAAAACCAAGTTATCATTTCAGTAGCTTGAGAGAGTCCAAAATAAAAGGTGTACATGTTTTTGTATCGTGCGAATAATGAATCAGAAATTTCCTCCTTTTTCTTCTTCTTTCTCTTTTGTTGATGGAGATAATGTGCCACATTATAATAAATGACATGACATAATAATATTTACGGTGATTTACTAACATGTGTGTAGTATATATTATATTCTGTGTATTTTTGTACAGCTTTTCTAATATTTTTTTTTTGCCTGTCAATCTGGAGCCGTTTTTTTATTTTATTTTTGCTTTACCACTCAATACAACTTGTTATGAAACAACCGATTATCCCTTTTTTTATCAGAATGATAACTTGGGTATCCTGTGCATTTTTTCCCTTTTTACATGATACATTTTAAAGTACTTTCAATGAAAACAGGGTCTCAAGAGATTTTTATTTGTGTGTAAGCAAGCAATAAAAATATACACCCCTCTGCTGGAAGTGGAAGCAGAGCGGTAGTGGCAGAAAAGCAGCAGCTAAAAAACCCTGACTGTCTCTCTTCTTCTACTACTTATATTTATATATGCCTTAGTGGAGGTGGTGGTGGTGGTGATGGTAATGGCATACATGAAAATTCAAAATGCGTGTATTTCTCTCCTCGTACTTTTACTACTACGTCTCTCCCACTTGTTTATATGTTTTGTGGATTTGTTCAAAGACTGGCTTAGCCAGTGGCAAGTAGTCATCATGCAATGTATTCTCTCTCTCTCTCTCTCTTTCTCTCTTTGGTGTGGTGGTGATAGTAGTAGTTACGTTTCAAAACACCCCGCATTCTCAAAGGACAAAAGCAAAAGGCAGGGTGGTGGAAGAAAGGGGTAAAACAAATATTTCTCTCGGCGCTGCTGCTCCTACTCCTACTGTTTATTCTTTTGCGTGAATTCCAGTTGGTTGCCTTGAGGGCAAAATATACTTTGCAGGGTAGAGTAATAGTAGTGCAGTGAAACAGGGGCTATTTTAAAGTATTAAATTCAGGGTACACAGATGCAATCCTTATCTGTATTTATTTATATTATTATTATTATTATTATTGTTTTCAATCCAATTGATAATTGCTAACGCTAACAAGTCCCTATCATACTTATATGACATCCAGCTCATCAATGCTGCTAAACAGGAAGGTACTTGAGAAGCTATTTTAAAAGATACTTGGAGCACGTAAAATCGACTACATTTTAGACATGATGATGCGTACACTGTCTGGGGAATATTACATCAGAAGAACAGAAAGTAAGAATGCTACTGCTGCTGATGATGATGTTGATAGGAATATCAAACAAATTGTCAAACAAACCATACAATATAATTTTAAAACTTAAATGTAATAAGTATATACGAAACTCATTTTTTTGTACTCTTTCAGTTCCTCATATTTTTTTCCCGGTTCCGGGAAAGAATTATACAATATACAAAGCTATTAAAAAGAAAAATCTCCAATAATACAAGTTAAAGACATATATGCTCGCAACTTTTCACATATTTTTTTATTCGTCTGTAAGGTGGTAATAAAATAAGCCGTTAGCATCATCGTAACCTTCATATTAAGCAAATTCAATGCAAAGGAATATTATGAAGCGCTCTTTGATTTATAAAGAGTGAAAAATAAAGCGATCCCGGAAGACTCTTTTTTCCCCTGATTTTTTTCCTCTTTCTCTCTATCACACACATACACACATTTGCTCTTCACTCTTTATACAATATTATTATTACTATGTATTTGAAAATGGAAATTAGAATAAATTATTCACAACATGGAAACAGCTCTTCAAAAAAGTACTCAGTTCCAAAAAAAATGTGCAATTTAGAAATGTCTCATGTGTGCATTTTCTAATACCAAATTTTTGTTGTTGTTGCTGTTGTTATTTAGTAGAAATAACATAAATATGACATGAATGTGTGTGTTTACTATCATGGTTATATATACATATGTAACTTTAACACTTTGTAGAAGAAATGAACGCATGATTAAATCCATGAATCATTTGATGTATCATTTTTTAAATAAATAAAAGTGGCTATAAAGAAAGTTAGAATAGGAATCAATTTATGTTTTTATGTACACACTCACCTTAAAAAATAAATTAGATTGCATTTTCGGGAGCGCAATAGATTTTGATTCTATTTTCAAACCTTTATTGTTATTCTTTACTCCCTGAGATCAAATCAGATGTAAATATACATGCTACTTACTTTACACACGCAAGTATGATTTACTTTACCAAAATTTATACTTATTTTCATTTTATAGCCAAGTATATACGGTTTATATAGATATGAGTTTTACATTTGATCAGTGTAGTTGAGCGGGAAAATATAAAAGGAAAAGTTATTATTTGCCCGACAACGTATGCGAGTGGTATATTGTATAATTTTCATGTTTTTGCATTTCCTGCCAAAGAAAGAATACCTTGAGATATGTAAGCTGGAAGCAGTGTGTAATTCTTTTCTCCTTCCTCTCTTTTCAGCCAAACAGAATCTTTTTTTTTCTTTGCAGAGAGACGAAGTAGTGGGAGTGTGGAAGCGAAAGAAGAAGAAAATATTATTACCTTTAAAAATTACTTATTTTTATTCATCCTTTTGGAAAAGCGGAATAATATGAGCAGACGAAGGGATAAATGTCTTTTTTTCTTTTTTTTCTTGAGAATCATTCTTTTCTTCACTTTTGAAAAAACGCTTGTTACTGTTGTACTCCAACAACCATTCAGAAACGTAGTGTGTGGAAGTCAGAAAAAAGCAGCAGATTTTTCGTCTCTTTTTCTCTGTTGGCTAAGCGATTTCATGAAAGGATGGATAATAGCAGCACATAGAGAAAAAGTGAAGTGAATTCTCAGGATTTTTATGTATGTTTATAAATTCTTTCTACTTTTTGTCGGTGGTGGCAGCAGCACACAGTGCGTGTGTGTATTTATATGTACGTTTGAAAAGAAACAGGATAACCGGATCCGTATAAAAAATATTGGTAGCATGTTTTACTTACTGTCTTGCTTTTCTTTTTTTTTCTTCTTCTCTCTTTCTCTTTCTGCGTTGCTTTTTCCTACATCATCGCATTCCATTCATGGACGGATTCTTGTTGAAAGACGCAAGAACGAACGAACGAATGAAGGAAGGAAGGAATGAGAGGAAAATAGCGAGAAAAAAGGAGAAAAAATAGGACGGAAGAAAAAAGGAACGAATGAAATTGGGAAAGATTGAAGGAGGAGGGAAAAGGACGCAACCCTGTAAAGTGTACTATGAACTAGCACCATAACCATCCAAACATGAACACTTTGTTCCTTTTCTCTCTCTCTCTCTCTCTCGCTCTTTCTTTCTTCCTTTTTTATACTCTTCTTATACTCATCTTCCTCATATTTTTTGGTGTACTCTTGTACATCTAATGCTGCCTCCTCTCTTTCAACTACTACAATTCTCTCAGTCACTCATTCACTTACTAACTCAGTGAGTCTTCGTTTACTATTGAGCCACGCATTAAACATTTACAATCCAATCCATCATGGCTTTTCTCACTAAATCATTCCATGTTCAACAGCAGCAGCAGCAGCAGAAGGAAGCAAGCAAGCGAGAATATGAATGTATGTAAGTATTTATAAATCTATGGAGGATGTACGGAACAAATGGAGTAAATAAATATGACTCCATTTTCATACGGGGAATATATAAGTTCTTGAATTCATATACAACAACCAAGTTTTTTTGGGGGGGGAGGGGGAAAATGAGAAGGAAAAATACGTAAAGTTGGAAAATGACGATGAAAAGAAGAAGAAGAAAAAAAATTGGATATTATATATAAAGTTGGTATCCAAAAAGTAAACATAGTGCAGTGCAAGAGAGAAACAAGAATGAGGAGAGAGAAGAGAGGCGTAAGTTAAGTAAAAGGAAGTGGATGAAAGTGATCGAAATTGTTTTTCAACAAAAAAAAAGTTTTTTTGTGTGGGCTATGTATGTACATTATTCTCTCATTCTGCTCTTTGTGTACAGCCATGACTCTTTTTTTCTTCCAGTTATGGATACAAATAATATGCAGTTTGCTGGGTTGATTGGTAGTATATTAAACTTTCTTTGTAAAGTTCAATACTTTTCCTCTGTTTATTCATTTGAAATTAACTGAGAGGGTGTGCATTTGAACTTGTACAAAATCCCAATTGACATTTTCTTACCCAAATCATGTTTACCTAGTAGAAAAATATTTAAAGGTTCAACTGCCACTATGGTTGTATTTTGTTCAATTAAATTGCCCAAAGGGTATATTATACAATCTCCCAATTAACAAAGGCAAACGGACGGTTTTAACAAAAGAATTTCCAAAATTCACTTATTTGTTTCGAAAATAGATATACGAGTATACTAAAGGGGTCATGTTTGCTCAATATATTGGACATGTCGATAATAAAATGCATATGTGATGATGTTATAAATAATAATGATGGCATTTTTTTTAGCTTGTAGATCATTTTTTAATGCTCAAATGAGGAGTTCCCTTATCGGCTTGGGCACTTGGGAAATAATTAACATTTGATTTGAGAACTTGAGTGCAACTAAGCAATAGATTACTATTTTTTAAATGGGATGTTTTGCACTTTTTCGTAATTTTTTTTCATAATTATAAACAGTAATTATTTAATCTCTTCTGTGAATACTCATATTATAGTTTACGCTTGAAATATATTTAGGAAATCTGTTGTTTGTATTTACGCGTATCTAAATTGTTCAAATGTAGTTATACCTTAAGTACCTATGTACATAGGTATATCTCTTTGGATTTCGCCCCCTTTGTTTCCCTTCCACTTTACTCTTCACCCATCATCATGTTGTTGTTCATAATCAAGGCTATACACACTCCCACTTTCTTGTGATATGGTGGGTCCACCAATCTGACGACTTTACCCCAGTCAACTGTCTTGACGACTAACAAAACGTGTCACTTTCAGCCGTCTTCCCTAACTCGCCTTGGTGATAACTGTCAGTTTTCTGTAAAACTGGCTAAAAGCTCGAAAGGAAGCTAAGATGAGTAAGTAGATAGATGACAACTCCAAACCCAGAGAAATGTACAAGACAGAGGGAGAGAGAGGAAGAAGGCGGACGAGGGAAACAGAGTAAATCCAAGTGTGCGGAGCTTTATGTCAACCAACTATTACTATAATCATGTCAAGCCCATTTCTATCAAATGGCTGTATCTGTAAACACATTTTTGGCATTGCCATGGAATTAGTACTTCCAGCTCTCCAAGTAATTTCATTTGTCAGTGGAAAATAATTTGACGTGTAAATAGTAAATAATTCAGGGGATATATATATAATATAAATACACCTTAATATATATTTATAGGTGTATATGATTATAACATTAGTAATGTCACACAGACAAATAAAACTTTTGCTTTTCTTGATAAAAACAAAGTTTTTCAACAAAATCTAAAAAGAAAAAAGAAATATCCAAGTTTACTTATCAGCGCGGTAAAAACTGTCAATCTGTCAAGTTATGTAACATTTTCTTCTTTTTTACAACAAGCAGTGCCCTTGGAAAACGTTTTTTTCTGATTTCAGATTTCAACAAAATAATATTTTGGTATAATAACATAATGCTATTAATCTACACATTTTCGCTCGGTTGATTAAAAAAAGTTGTATTTACTCCATGGTATTTTATATTATGCCTATAAGCTATTATTTTAAGAAACGTACGGTATCTTTCCGTATGAATGTCAGAGCATTCAAAATAATTAATGAATCAAGGTGTACGTGTGTCTGTAGTACATACTCTGTACGTATTCACTTGATCTAATGTAAGTATAGCCGCGTTCAGTTTAATACACGGTGTGACAGACCGTGAAACAGAATCGGAGTAAAGAGAAAAAGAAGCAATAATAATTTCAAAATAACAGGTGCAATCAAATTGCGACATGTTATAGATATAATAGGTACAATACATAAGGAAATTTGGCATCGTGTGTGTGGATCATTAAATGCAATGATAAACATTTTCCTCTTCTCAAGACAAAAAACTTCGTACGGATATACGCGACTGTCTAGTAAATTGCATTCGTTCACAAAAATATTTTTTATTTTTTTGTCCACATGAGTAATTATAGACAAAAATCCTTCCATTTTCATTTGTTCACATAGGACTAGTTAAGTTTACTTTAAGTTTTTTGAAACAAGAGAAACAAATTTTTGCCGTTAGTTAAGAAGAGTGTAAGAACTTGATATTTGGATGCACACAGGATGCTGCTGCTGGGAAGTTGTATAAAATTTTATCACAAAACAAGGTGCATACGGATGTCTAATATGTGTACATTGTACATTTTTACTTGGCATGTTCCATCCTGAGAATATCATGCTTCCCAAATATTCTACTACTACACAAGCCATACTACCGCTTTTAATGAGTTCACCTGAATCTTAAGAACCATGTCGGGAGTCGAGTTGCAGAGAAAAGGGCGAGAAAAAACAAAGCGACGGGGGTATCTCTCTCTTTTTCTGTTTCCATTCTGCTGCTGCTGCTGCTCCTTGTGTACACAATACTGGCAAAAAGTATTATTATGTACGCTGCCGTCAATATATACAGTGGAAATAAGTGGTGGGTTATAAAGTCAAAGTGTTTCACTCACTTTTGACCTGTTCACTTTACTCTTTTCTTAAATACACGTAGGATGAAAAAAAGAACACACACATACACTGTTCAAAACAGAGAGAGAGAGAGAGAGAGAGAGAGAGAGAGAGAGAGTGGAGAAGAATCGGAAGACGAGAAGGAAAAAAGACTTCTTAAATATTTACAAAATGTTCCACCGTAATTAAAAGGGAGAAGGATCTAAGGTTCACTAGCTGAGAAACATTTTTTTTCCTTCTCTTCTTCTTTCTCTCTTCTCCTGAGTAAATGAATCTTCCGTGTTCAAACAATAGGAGAAGGACTAATAAAAGCTCTTGTATATCCAATAGGTGACGCGCATATACATATAGCCAAAATATATACATATACTTTCCTATATTCCTATTTGTATGTTCATATTTAATTCTATATTACACTCTCCACCTCATACATTCATATAAGCGCGTATATATGTAGGTATATGTATGATTCTTACGTCTTTCTTTGCGGTACTTACACTTTCATACAAAAACACAAGCTATCATTTTGAGCATTAAGTACACGACCATGCTTCTAAAAACACACAAGTGGAAGAAAAAACATTGTTTGTGACGTGTAGAGCAGATTCAACAACAAAGTATGAAACGAAGTAGAGGAAGAACAAGAAAGATTATCAACAGAAGAAGAAGAATATATGGGTATAGGTATATATATCCTTCTCTGAACAAAATCAAAAGACTGAATCATAGAAAAAATACTGTACACTTGTTTACTATTTGCATTGTTATATACTTTTACTCCTTTTGCTTTCTTCCAATTTTTAAAGTCTACATTTAAGAAGGACAGCAGAGTTTATAGCAGGTATTGCACATATATACTGGATTTTAGAGAAAAGCAAGTAATATTTTTTTTGAAAGAAAAGTAGAAAAATATATAGGAAGATTAGAATATAACATGTGGGAAAAGAAAGAAACAAGAAAATGAATGGTATTCTTGGAAATGGTGTGTGTAGGTATATATGGTATAGAACAACATAGAGTAAATAAATATTTGTCTGTTGGATTTCCATAATTGAAAGTGACCTGTAATAGAGATATAAATTTTCTACTTGTCAAGCCATTCAGAACATTACTCATCCGAAAAGTTTAGTGGAAAAGGAAAAGGAAAAAAAGCTACACCTTTGTGTAAAAATAACCTTCATGGGATATATATTTTTCTTGTCACGTTTTTTTACCAAGTCATACTACTAAACCTTAAACCCATTGTGAACTGTTGGAAAAAAATAAGTATAAATATGTAGTATGCAACACACAAATGTATATAAAGATGTTCACTTTATAAGCTTGTTGGCTTCTTGGAAGAATAAAAAAAGAGGAGGAAGAAGAAAATAAATAAAGAAATATATTTTTCTCTTATGGAGAATTTTTCACAATTTTATTTTATTTTTGACGGCTTGAAACACTAACTCCACCGAACTGGGAATAAAAATGTAATAATAGTAGGTGGTGGTTGTAGAAGAGACTCTCTCTTTCTCTCTAGCTGGTTGGTAATCATATCCTAATAATATTACCAGCATATTATGTGACGGAATATTGCCCATGTCTTCATCGTCATCTTGGGATTCATCCTGCTCATATACTTTCCATAAGTCATGCATCATAATGGTCAAAAAAATGGAAACGAATCTTTGAGAAAACTCGTTTAGACAGATAATTCGGAAATGGAGACCATGTCCATTTGTTTGTCTTCCGTACTCAAACAAACAAAAAACTCACAAAAAAAACAAGCAGGGAATTGTTTGCTCGCTTTGTGAGGATATCTCTACTAGTATCTCTACCATTCCTGTATTCACAGTTCATATTGTTGCACCTCTACAAATTTTTTAACAAAATTATTATTTTTTCTCTGGCCAGCAACTTGTTTTGAAAGTTTCTTTTTTCTTTGTTGAGGAATTGTAGTTACAACTTTCGCCGTTTTATTGACTTGTATCTACCTTGAATCTTGTGACGCGTCAATATATTTTTTATTCAATACCGTTTTATACGCTACAGCATTTGAATCTTGATATGACAGTAAGTGAAGGTGCACTGCTTCATTTGTTTTTTTCACCCGGGAAATCTAATAGACTAGGAATGAAAGAGAGAGAGGGAGAGAGAGAGAGAGAGAGAAACATTCCGTTTTTGTTTAATAACAAAAAACATCAAACAGTGTCATGACGTGTGTCAATAACTTTATATGTAAAGTGACCATGAAAAAACAGAATGGCATAAAATAGGTATATGCATATATCCTTGATTATGTCCATCAACCTCCTATTCTTTTATTTGTTTGTTTTTTTGTAACTTGATTTGATACGATGCATGAGTACTACCACGCTAGGACAATTTCATATTTTTCTCTAGTTTTCAAACCAACAAAATTTATCAACTTAAAAGAAAGAATTTAACCATTTATTTAAAAGGGTAATAATGGGCGTTGTAATTTTCAAGGGAGAATTTTTTTCTTTTGCATGCATGTATGTATGTGTGTAAGTGTATGTATGTATGTATGTATGTACATGCGGTATTAAAAGAAAAGGAAAAAAAGAAGGAAAAGCTATGGTTAGTTTTGCTTGGTTGACTTTAACATTCATTTTGCTTTTCTCCACTTATTTACTTAGTCGTACTGCTCCTCCTCCACACGTATTTTATTATAAATTCTTTTTCTTGCTCACTATCAAGTGCCGCTACCACCACCATCGCTCCTTTTTTTGTATTCCACTCGGTTTTCTTAATATTCACCTCTAGTTCGAGGATGACATTAAACTTTCATTACACAATCCTTCCCTCTACTCCAACTACTTTTTTCATGCCTTCTGCTTTTTCTCTCTCGCTCTCACTCACTTTCCTTGTTCTTGTACAACAAATGCTGGAAAAGAATTAGGGAAAATATCTTATTGCTCTTTCTTTCTTTCATTTTTTGTTGGAAACCTATAGCTTCACACAACAACTACTGGTCCATGCAACATTCCATTCACACCATCTTAAGTACAAAGTATTTCATATTCAAAGAAAGCCTTGTTAACCTCGGTTTCCTCAGATTACTTAGAAATCGCTCCCACAAATACAAAGGTCACTGTCACAAACAATAAACGGGGAATAATCAGCAAAGAATTAGATTGATGAATTTTTTACAGAAATATTGATGACATTACTAGTTATGTATATATCATTCGTTTGCACACAAAGAACACTGAAGTTTTTTGATGCTGGTTCCCACACGAAATGTAACCAGAAATATTCTGCATCAATAATATATATTCTGCAGAAATAACCAGAATCAATCTTAATGAAATTAATATGATATTAGCAAAATGAATAATATGAAAGTGGTTTTAATCACTGATTATAAATTTAAAAACTGATCAAAGTGATGCTTGATCTAAATTATGTGGTTACAATTAAAAACAATGTTAATTTAACTTTAGTGTCTTGTAAAATATGCGGATAATATGAACTGCAGAATTAGTTAAATTGGCTGATTATTCACTACTTTCCCTCTCTGAAATTTGTAGCCCATCTCTTCTTAGCCCTGGTTTTTTTGCAAGAGATTTTAGTATTGTAGTAAAATATGCATGCAAAAATGTAACATAAACTCACTCGAGAAGAATATTCTTTTCGAATAATGCCTCAAGTTGGCATTTAAAATTTATAATTTCTTCTCATGTGGCGGCGGCGGTCGTAGCAATGCAATTGGAAGCACTTTGGAGAATTTCTTTTTTTAAAGACGGAAAAGCAATATGGTTTTACATATAAAAAACCAACTCATGCTCTCTCGACACATAAATATTCCTATGCCCATTCTCTCTATTTGTCTCTTATGGTCATGTGGTACATGCTTTTTTCTTGTACTTCTTTATACCCATATTATACTTTGTTGTTATAACGTACGATGGACTCTTGTAAACATTGAAAAAGAAACTATCATGAATACATTTGCTTTAAAGTTGCAATTTTGATATTTTTTATAAATAATGTTCATTTGTTATGGCATGGAGTCAAATATGATCAAGCGGGAATGTTTAAATTTTGAAAATCGAATAGTGTATCGCCAGTGTCCAATACAGCACTTGTCCGCACAGCACTTCATGTCCGCGAAAATTAAAATAATTCGAAACAAAAATCATCAAAAAACTGAACACCATGAATGCTCATAGAATCTTTTACAATTGATTCGCAGAAATTCAACATTTTTTCCATATCCGGGCAGGGTAGCAGTGAGTTTTCACATTTATAAACCTAAAATTTGAATTCTGTGCTGGCAAAAAGTATAAAACACTCTATGAGCAAGATATATATCCCATAAGCATTTTATTTTAGTTTTGGTCGTGTGAAATAGGTAGTTTTTTTTCTTTCCTATTTTTTCCTTTTTTCTTCTTCTGGAAAAAGGCATCAAGTGAATTTTTCATTGCTCAGGGGGTTCATTAGTTGATTTCTCTACAGGTTTCCCACATTATCCTTATGCAATCCTCGGGTTCAAAAACTGTCTAAAGATTCCCCTACTGTTTCTCTTCTGCTACATCATACAACCAGGCTGGTTGAACCAGCATAGCAGAAGCAGTAACACCACCACTAAAAGGAAAGAAAAAAAATAATGTAAAAAAACTGCATGTATGTATGTTCGTATATATTAAAATACATAGTTAGCAGTACAGAGAATAAACGGAAGCAATCGAAAGAAAGGAATATTAAGAGGGCAAGCCTCGTCGTATAGCAACTACTTTTTATAGACCTCAATTTCTCCGACTCTTTTTTTTCTCCCTTTTTTCTTTTGTTTTAAAAAAAAATTCAGTTGATGTCAGGTCAAAGAATTATATTTTGTATACCAATCAAGTGTTTAACATCACCACTGAGAATGAAAAAAGCACTTACTTTACATGAAGATGAAGGAAAAAAGGAACAATAATGATGGTGGTACGTTTATGAAAAATGGAGAGGCATACAAAAAAATGGTTGACATGAGAAACACGAAGGTTTTTTTTGATGGTGGAGTGAAGTTGGGTTTTAAAAAAAGATTAAATTGTTTAATATACTTACATTCATATGTACACTTTTTCCCTTGGAAGGGGACTGGTTTCCACTAATTTTTCTACTTTATACTTTATGGATGTATGTAAATACAGAAATTAAAAAAATCTTGCATATTAAGTCAAATAAAAAGTTTACATGGTTTTAATTGAAGAGTTGTCTTAGGGTGCCGTAGAAAAAAAGTGGATAGAATGAGTGAACTGCTGGCGGATGGTATAAAACAGATTTTTACAAATTTCCCTTTCACTAAAAAGTTGTGTAACAGTTTTTATTTCTCTTCAATCTTTTTTTTCTGTATGCTCATGTGGCCTTCCGAATAGATTATTTGCCAAAATAAAAACATTCCAACTTTTTTTTTTCTCTCTCTCGTTGCTTGCCAGAAAAAAATGGGAATGAAGAAGCAGATCAAGATGATAATGATATAATGTACGTACGATAATTTTGTGAGAAAGAGGTTAGGTTACATGTAATACTATAAATATCTAGTTATATATGTGTGTGTATAACTTGAGCGCTTTTGGTATATAATAAAGGGGAGGAACAGTGACGGTTATTGAATTATGAATCATGTTAACCTGAATTTAAATTCCCTAACGTCTGCCATAAAAGGATGCTGTGAAGGAATTCCCAAAGATTCTAATGGAATCCGGCCGATTTTCAAACTATATTTCCTGTTGGAATTGTGTTGTTGTTGGAAAATACTCTTGATAATAATTTGGAAATTGTACAAAGCCTTCTTCGCAAACTACTACATTTGCTTTGCTCCTCTCTCTCTCTCTCTCTCCCTACCTCTCTCTGTCTTTATGCTTGCCTAACAACACTTTTCCGGTTTCCGTTGGCTTTATAAAATGGCACTCCACCATATATACTAAACTTTAAACACCAACACAAAATAAAGTACAAATACGTAATATACGACGCAAGTTAAATATTTACCAGTTTCAATTTTTTTTTCTGTAAAAAGAAAAACTTTTCAAAGCAGACCATCATCATCCCCTTGTATTTTTTTTCTTCTTCTTGTTTTAAGTAGGCGTAACACAGTAGTGGTTAGAGTTTTAAGCAGATTGAGTATATCATGGCATTTGCAAATTATACGGTGTTACATCATCATACATACTATGCATGTGCATAGCATGTACCTACATTAAATACAGACATATACCATAAATTTATACATCTATGTAACTAGGTAGGTATATACACCGCTCAGCCCAATAAAAACAGGAAACTGAACGAGTGCCTGTTCACTAGCTCTACGTTCATATTTGCACTTGGGATGCATCCCAGATCCACCTTGTTTACTTATTACCAGCTCGTTTTTTTGTTTTGTATGTATACTGACTACGCTGCTGTCAGCCCTTCCTTTTCATATCATGCTGTATTTGTAAAAGGGTTGGATTTTTTGTTTCTCCCTATAATGCCTTAAAGGAAATCAGTGGACTTGCATAAAAAATTGCTCGGTTATTCTATCTCTCACTCTCTACCTCGCTCACTCACACACACTCTTTTCCAAGCTCACACTCACGAGCCGTATAAAATATTGCATAATGTTTCCCTTGCTAGATGAAATTGAATTCTAGGAAGAAAGGAAAGAAGAAAGAAAAAGTGGCATAGTGTATATGCGTACTTAGCAAGTAGCATAATAACAAGTTGAGAAGCTGGAAAGAGAGAAAGAGAGAGAGAGAGGAAAAAAGAAGACAGGCGAACAAGCAAATAAGTGGATAGATGGACGGATGAACGGACGTGGGACATGCTTTGCTCTTTTTTTTCTTTCTTCCCTTTTTTTTGATGTGCCAACAGCGTTCGTTGCCACGTGCCGAAGCAGTAGACCATGAAATCCGACCGGATAGCGTGCACTAGCATTTTTGGTTTTCTACATCCTGCAAGCTCTGCCCACCTAATTTTCATTAGTGAAGCCTCTTTCTCTCTCACTCTCTTTATTTCACTCTATGCGTACAACATTTAAAGTTTTTTTTTCGAATAACCACTACCGCAGTCTATTTACCGCTTGATTTTTATAAGTATATTATGCACACACATACAGTGAAGTAGAAGAGAAATGTTTGTAATGCCAGAAGCGATTAGAATTGTTTTTGAATCGGGGTGATCATCATCATGAGCTGAAAATGATACATGTTCTTCTGATTGATGTGTTTGTTAGAAACGAGGGTGCGGGTGATGCTCGTCGTCGTCGTCGTCCCTTTTTATACTCAGAAACTGTATTAAAAACTGTTCTAAATGTAGTACCACAGCTCCTGTCTCGCATCATTCTCTCCGCATCCAACAAAATTTGGAAAAAAATAAGCGACCCAAATGGGAACATGGGGTGGCATAGCATTGTGCATATTAAATTGTCGGATGAACTTGTTACAAATATTTTTATACCAGCTCCAAAAAATATTTTTGGTTACTTTTCCAACTCTTTTTATTTAAAAACCTTTACACCAAATAATATCCAAATTTTTTTGTGGTCATTTTTATCCATAGAAATATACGGGGTTCATTAAATTCCAAAAAAAAAAATAATAATATTGAGCTCGTCATATGGTCACCCAAATGCAATTAATTTCATTTGATTCCAGTCATACTATTTATTAAGCAAGTGAAACATCATCCGTTAAAAAAAGAATATTCTTTTCTTTATTACTACGAGTCTTTAAATTTAGTCCACACTGTCACGCACCGCATCCGCATTCAGGATAACAACCACACGATGATGAGTCAACTTAAGTAAGGGGTCGTCCATAAAGAATCTTCTCTATTATGGCAGGGGGCACTTTGGAGGCTCCATTTACGCCCATGTTAAAAATAGCGTGACATAGGGGCATGGAGGCACTAATCGGGCATAAAACAGAGAAGCTTCTTTATGGACGATCCCTAAGTACAACAACAGGTCCATCGACAACAACGGTGCTGGCGGTATAAAATAATTGTATTGATGATGATTCACCATGAAGCTCAGCAGCAGCACCCACACCACACATCATCTCGACCTCCTTCATTCTAAATGTTCTCCCTTGTTCAACCCAAGTCATTTTCCCTTCTTCATTTTTTTTTATTTTCTAATAAAAAAATAATTTTCATAATGCCATAAGGTGCTGCGTTTGTACCATCAAACACGCGTCAAAAACCAACATGGTGCATGGGGCTGAGTACTCATCATTTTATTTTTTTTATTATTATTTTAAAATGCATTGCATAATATCCATGTTTATATGCACCATGTGTACTCTACCTAACTAAAGATTTTACTACTTGTCGTGCAAAGAATTTGCATGTTATCTCTTACCTGTCGTATAAAAGCGTGCATGGCATAATCATATTCTTTTGATGACAGTGGAGATAACCAGCTGTTCATTCAAACATGTACCTATCTATGTATGTTATATGGGGAAATGGATAAATAATCGGAAGTTGTAAGCTCTTGAAAAAAAAATTCAATGATACTTTTTTTGTGGTTGTACCCTTGCCATTGTTTGATATTTTTTAACTGTCCATATTGTACCCAATTTTCCTACGTGAGGTTGGTATGTTTGTGCAAACAAAATAATAATAATAATAATACTGATGATGATAATAATGAAAGTTGGAAGGAAGAACGGAAGGAAGGAAACAAGAAAGAAAAAGGGGAGAACTCACGATAATATTCACTAAAGTATCATCACCATCATCATGCTTTTTTTGTATATATCATAAAATAACACGCGAGACTCTAAATAAAGCTCCGGTAGTGGTGGTGGTGGTGCTGTGCGGTCGTTTTATATTCATATCATTATATAAGTTCAAAAGTACATAATAATATTTGTGTTTTTTTTCTCTTTTTTTCTTCCAGCTGACATGAATAAGCATAATATTGTCTTCGGTGTTGTATGAGTGTTCCCTGCGTTGTTGTTGTTGTTGATGTTAGTGATGATGGTGATGGTAATGAAGCCAAGTTAGACATGCATAATCGATTTAAATGATATCGGAACAATGTTGGATGGTGGGACAGAATAGCTCAAATTTAAGAAAAACCAACGTAGATTCATAACATGTTGTGGATGATGATGATGATGATGCTGGTGATGAGCAAACGAATTGGAAAAGAAGAAAAGGGGTAGGATTTCCCAACAGTTTTTATAGCCTGTTCTCCAAACAGATATTATGGTAATGAACAGGAGACAAGAACAGGAAGAATAAGGAGTGTAGCAAGGCAGTCAAAAACACATACAAACATGCAATAATGCAATGAACACAAGAGAGAATCTAGTAAACCAATCCTTTATTTCACCATGTCATTTCTCAAGCTAAAATGCTCATTGGAGTGCACACATTATATTCTTCTTCTCGGGCAGTATATTTTGGTCATAATCATGTTGTTGTGATGAAGCAGATATATATAAATGCACAAGCATAGATAATATTATACGTGAGTGTGCTTCAAACAGGTAAGGAGAGATAGAGAGGGGGTAAGGGAGGAAAAAGGAAACTAACATGCAAACATGCAGGTGTAAAGAGACAGGTTGGATGGGGTTGCTAATCTGATTGCCACATGCTTGCGGTTGTCTTTATGTTACGTCTCTGTATAATGTTTTCAAGAGTCTCCTTCCTTCCTTCCTGCCTCCTCCTTTCGTGATGGGTTATTATTATTACAGAACTCAATAGTATGCGTAGTAGTTTACCACCAAAACACAAAAACTCATACACCAAAAAGATTAGATCCACACAAGTACGTATATTAAAGGAACGAATGCAAGAAAAGAGGGTTTTTTAATGCTCATTCTCATTTGGATATTATATGGTACATAATATTGCATGCAACATACACTTTTCACTTTATGACGATGATGACGGTGGTAATTGTGACTGGGTCTCAAATATATATACCTGTGCTTAGCCTTTCTGGCACTTCATTGTCCATCGGTGTGTGTGTGTGTGTTACGGTATTATATATTGTTGTGGTGTTTTTGGTGGGTCGCCTTTCACTTCTCCTAAATAAAAGTATCTCGTAATGATGCAAACTAGGTATATGTTACGTAGGTATTAGTCCAATAAATAAATGCGATAAAAATTATTTTATGATAAGTTGACTTTAACAATAAATGCATTGGTATATATGTATATCAATTATATACCATGTGAGAGAGAGAGGGCACTGCACTGAATGTTGTTAAATATGTAAGTATTCAAACATTTTAAAGCATCTGACGTATTGTATTTTTTGATCGGTTTAGCCATACAGCGGCCAACTCAAATCGACCATGGATAAAAATAGAGCTACGCGTTGAAAACCGTTGAAATAATAAATGATGGTATTTGCTCCTTTTTGATTAATTTTAAACGACAAAATGAGGATTAACCATGTACATTAATCTACTTTGTTGTGATTAAATTTAATCCTTTGCTTTTATAATATACCTACCTATATGCATACTTTTTCAATATGTGTATTGTGTATACACTGTACAACCTACTTATTGCTCCTTGTCAACTCTAGACTTGATCTTGTTTTATTTCCAAGTATCTGGTTTGGGATTTATATAAGCTTGTGTTTTATTTGACTACTCATGGCTATACACAAGTATTTACATGCATTTCAATTAACCACCCCATTTTCTCAGGTATACCTATAATGTCTAATAATTACAATAAAGGGAACAAAAAGCCCTTTACCCTTTTGCTGACTTTTCCCCTGACTCCTATTTCCATTCCCATTATTTTTCTAGCTACCTATTTTTTTCCTTTCTCCAAAAATGTTTTTTTATTTGTAGTCAGTCAGCAAACAAATTAAAAAGGAAGAATACACCAAGGAGATTTTCAAGTGACATTTTAAAGAGAAGAATGGAGCGTGTAATAATATAGGTGGTGTATATACAACTTTGTATTGGCATTTTGATCAGCAAAAGCGACCCAACACGCTTTCGTATCCTCTTTCACTCACATGCATATCAATTGTTTTTCTTCTTCTCTCTCTCTTTCCCCAGTACTTTTACCATCCACTTTCTCCTCAACTGCTGCTCTTCATGCTATAGAATAACATTGTGACAATATTAGTTCTACTGCCACTACTACAACTACTACTGCAGTCCAAATAAATATATCCATTCTCACGAGCAATAATGAAAGAATGAAAAAAAAGTAAACGCACGCTTTTTATGTACGCTGTGCATGTACAAAGCATACATGTATGAAACTGAATGTTTGTCTTTCTTTTTTTTTATTCGCCGAGAAAAATAGACAAAGAGATCAAGAGGGATTAACACGGCATATTTTTTTTTTGTTTCACAAAAAAACTATATATAAATACAGCGTAAGAGGTCCCAAGTCCCAGATCCACAATATCTGTTCCCAGCAAGGACAAACAAATGACTTGTACCATTGTTGTACTTTTTCTTCCATTTTAATTTGAAGGAAGCAGTGGAACCGGTACTTTTCTTTTTTTTTTCTTTTTTTTTTCTTATGGGATGTATTCATAAAGGTTTCGTGTGCAATGTAAAGGGAGTGAGAAGTGTTATTACGATATTATTATAACACAAATAGAGGCAGATGGAAATAGACAGAAAACAAAAGTTATATATATTCTGTTGTGCCGTTGATGTTGAATTCATATAGAGAAAGAATAAGAAGAAAAAAAGTCATTGGTTTCATAGGAATGTTTTTTTTTCCTTTCTCTTTTTTTTGTTATATTTTTTTTCTTCTTTGCTTGTATATAAATGTATGTTTGTCCCGCAACACAACCCAACAAACAACACTTTTCCCACTCACGTACAAAACTGACTCGTTTTATTTCTCTGCCTCCATAAATTGCTTGTTGTACAACTTCCTCTTGTTCTTCATGTACTACGTGAATACTTTTGGAAAAGGATCACCACCGAACAAAATGGTATTGTACATAAAAAGAAACATGAAAGGAACCGAACAGATACTTAAGAAGCCATATGAGATTCACCATTTTCACTGTTACGACTACTTACCATTGCCATTGTAGCAAAAAAAAACATATCCCAAACTAATGTAACAATTCTTTATTTTCATTTCTCCAATTTTAAGAAAGGGGAAAAATAGAAAAATAGAAGAGGAAGAAGAAAGCTACAAACAGAATGGGGCTATAAGACCATAATCAACATCACAACAATCATCATCGCCATCATACAAAAAACAAAAGAAAACAAACATGTTTGTGTTTGGAGTATGTGTACAAACATGAGCATTTTGTTGTTTAGATGATCCCTGGAAAAAAAGCAAGTTGTGTAGTTGTTGTTGTGCATCAGTATATATAGTAGTTGTAGTTGTAGTAGTAGCAATAACCAGTACAATGGGAAGGAAAAACAAAAAAAATATAACAGGAAAGAAATGAAGAAAGTAATGTTTATATGGATATTGTTGTTGTTGGAGGAAGAGGAGAAGTGCACTACAATTCCCCATTTTTTTCTTCTTTAGATGTGATAACAAAACACATTATATTACACATTAGAGTGGTATTATTTGCCACATATTGCACAATTTACTCCCTCTCGTAAAATACTACTGTTACGCACATCTTGTTCACAAAATATTTCTGATAAGAGAAAATATAGATACATACAACAGCACCACCACCACCATCAACAAGAGAAGCAGAGTGTATAAAGAGGAGCAGTGGTAGTAGAGGAATTGGATAAAAGAAAATATTATTGTAGTAAAATTATTATTGTTCGTATCACAAGATAAAAAAAATGAACACACATCCCCTCGCAAGTCACATAATAGAACAGAAAGGAAAAAAGAAGCAAGTCAAAATATATATGTATCTATGTAAGCATGTAGGTAAATATAAAACAGATTGTGTTATTTTCTCAATAATGGCCATGTAGATTGCCAACTCTGTGAATAAAGACGGAAAAAATACCATTATAGTTTTATACTCCTTATTGTATGACGATTGAGTTTTTCTTCTCTTTTTTTCCAGTCATGTTCAAACAATAGTACCTTTGGCAGCACTCATTTTTATTGCATTATTATAATTTTATTGGGGTAACATGAGAAATAACGGAATTTTGTGGTTATTACATTCGTAGTTAGAAATTTCTCACATCACCCCAAATTTTTTATTGTCATGGCATTGACTACACAAGCAAAAACAAGAGACAAGGTAACAACTTTTTAGAAGAATTTTTTTTTAAAGGACATCTTTATTGCTTTCTTCTCATCGGATTCAGATTAAGGAAACAATAACAATTCCATTTTTACGGATTCCCAATAAAAGGAACATAACTTTCGTATCTTATAAGCAATAATATAAGAGTACAGGATATACAGTAAAGTTTTTCTGCATTCCTTTCTGTGCTGGTTGCTTTTTATACACTTGTACAAGTATCTATATATCCATGTTTCAATGTAATATCACAAGTCATATACAAGGATATTATTATTACTTTATTCTCTGGAAGGACGCATAAAAAAGGCCCCTCACTATCTCTCTCTCTCTCTCTCTCACCATTTTCCCTTTCTCACTCCCAGTCAGTTAGTTATATTTTTTTTTGTATACGGGAATGAAAATCGCTTATCTAATCTAATCCAAAGAAAATAAATCCCCATTTATGCTGACAGAGTTGAGTGAGGGTGCATCTACTGGGGCTTTAATTTGTGAGCTTTCTCGAATTGTCAGTTGGCATGGGAAAATATATATCACTACATAACAACTTCAATGTGTTCTCATTCTTTTTCATTCTTCTTGTCTTGCTCCTTCTCATATTTATCCTGTTGGCTTTATTATTGCTTTTATAGCGCTATCTTGTTGTTCTTATATACTTTTTTGCAATGCTATTTCATGTTTGTTTCCTTCGGCGTCCTCATACTACTTAATTTTTCCAGAAAAATTGGGAAATGATACGAAATATAAATACCTTGAGTTTATATTACATTGTATAAATATA
>JAITYZ010002970.1:0-10655 GCA_027744595.1 Paronellides praefectus
ATGTTTTTCTTAATACTTGGATCAAAAATTTAATTAAATAAAGTCCTTTAATTCCAGCTGCTTTTACGCACAAACTGTCCTCATCAAAATTTACTAATATTTGCAGTTCGATTTTGTACACGGCCAAAATTCAATTTAGCAATTTAGAAACACAAAAAAGTACAAAATAAGATTGAAACAACTTTTTCACACACTCGTATAATTATTTAACTTACTGCGTACTCATCTTATCTACCAATTGCATCTAGGCTTCAATTTGATACTGGATCTATTTGTATTTTAAATTTAAAGCTAACCTCATTAAAACAATAGCCGGCTTGGTTTTTAATTGCAACTACATTCAACATTGTGTCATTCATTGATTATTTCATCGTGTCGTGAATTTTGCATTCTGACTTTAATTGGATCTGTTGATGCCCATATCAAACATGCAAACCTGATTAAGTTAATTATTAAGCATCGTACAATTGTTAAGATGGGATTACTTTCAGACAAAACTTGTGACTAGGTAAAAATAAATGAATAAATGATTGTCACAAAAACATTGTTACAAGGATTATAATAATGTCAGTTATTCAAATCTACGGAGTCGATATTTAGATCTATTGCCCAAAAAAAATTATTGGGAAAAAATCACTTAGGGCAATCCAAACAAAAACGTAGGTAAATCGTTGATCCTAGCTTTCTCGTGGCACGGATATTCCTTTCTTAAAAATATAAATGTTTGGCAGCTACATGTAATGATCAGTATACATAATGAGTAGAAAAGCGTATTAGGAAAAGCCAAATTTAAGCCGACGACGACGAAAGTATATGGGGAAAATGAACGATCCTCTGCAAGCGCATGTGCTTTTAATTATGCCTCATAATTTATGAGCCACATGCCATCATCGAATACGAAATGATGATTAGACCTGTGACTGTCGTGAGAGGACATATATTTGTCTATTAGACTCGTGTGTACGAAAGGATTAAAGAACACTGTGGGATTAATTGTATTTAATTTAATTAAAATTGATCCAGTTTTTTTCAAGATATAACTAACACGAAAGTATCAATTTGTGTATCTTAAGGAAGTTTCAACGTTAACCGTTTACACCTTTAACCATAGATTTCACATGGCTTTCAGCATTTCCTTTCATTTACTTCCTGACTTTTTCCATTTTGCTACTTGCTTGCCACATAGCACCCAAGCTTTTAAATTAAAATGTACACAAATGATGTCTGAAAACTAGCAGAATTGTAGTCAAATTGCTTATTTCAGCCGGAAATTTTCAGGTAATATTTGGCCTCGTTTCGTGTGATTTGGTCATGCATATTTGCTCCTTTGTCATGTAGCACACAGTTCTACTGATGACTATTGTTACAAAAGAGTTGGTTTATTCGTTAATTACTTTACGGTTGAAAACAGGATGGCATGAGCTATTTGTTCAGTACCTAAATAATTTACACAAACGAGCGTATATAGCTACAGTAGTTGACTAGATATCTAGTAATACTTACATTGTCATTACTATGTCGTTTTAACGTTGGAAGGCACATTGTCTATATTTTCTAGATTTTTTGTTATTCATTAGGCTTCTTTCGTTCTAATCTTTCAAGTTGCAGCATTGCTGGTGTGTAACAATAATCGATACTTTTCATCATCAAGCTATGCTTTTCATTTTAGTCCTTTAGCATACTGTCTTTTTAAAAAGTAAAATTCGATTTAAAGCGTCGTCCGTGTTTGATTGGACATTTTATTTCTTTTTTTACTGCAGTTTTCATACTCTTCTCTGGCTTTCAAGTTTGGCTTGAATAATGAACTTTGCGAGAACCCCGTTTTCTTTACCATGCCAGGTTTCAGGCTATCGATCTAATAAGAAAATCATTGGTTTACGAAAAAGACGCAATAATAAAATTCCCAAGCGTAACCGATAGTAGTAAAATGCATTTACAGCCGCGTTCCAGTCTATTTTCAAAGGCCGCGTAAAATAAATCAACAGCAAAAATCCGAGAAAATGGAATAAAATGCGTGATATTTAAGGTTGAAGGTGGAAATTGCAAACTTAAAAAGAAATACGAGAGATAAAATAAGTAGTTGAGGAAGTTACTTGAAGTACCTAACTTCTTATAAGTTAAAACTAACTAAAAATATGAAGTACGTAATGTTATATAATAATTCAAGTTACTGATTATTTCTCAGTGAGAAATAAAACAAGGATAATTCATAATTATTTGGCAGTATTATCGGGTAAAATAAATTAACACTTTTGTCTTATCACATGAATAATTTGCCGTTCAAAAACACGTTGTCTTGTCTAGATTCCGGAATACCACAAAATAGTGCTTTCACACACTCATTTTCATCAAATCTATCATTTTAAGAAAACGATGACAAAGCTAAACTTACAACCCTTTTGGGCAGTGGTTTCCCTCTGCCTGCTTCTTTACTTCTGCAAAGCGATGGAACCAGACGACGACATACTTCACTTTATAGCGAGAGACGCCAATAGAAAACCTGTAGATTTCAAAGTACCAGAAAATCTAAACGATAATCTTGCCCCGTTTTCAAATTGTTTCGTGCATATGTTTAACTTTCGTGGTGTTGATTTCTCTCCATTTGACAACATTCCAGTCATTTTGTCTAAGCTTGTATTCCTTGAAGCTAGACATATTGGAACTCTGCCCGTGCCACTGGAATCGNGTTTTAAAGAACGGCACTTCGGGATCACTTAAGGCACATCAGTACAGGTTTCATAACCACAATTGGAATACGAGAACACGACCATGGCTATGCGAGGTACATGTTAACCTCTATCCACCTTCATCCATTAGAGAGACCTTTGACAAATATCCAATGTATAAGGGGCCATCCAGTTTGCGCTACTTCTGGAGATTCCATTTTGACTTTACTAGGCAGCTTTGGAACCAGGCAAAAGTCCTAGAAAGTTGGGATTTACGAGAAATTACAAGCGCAACATTATTCAACACAATGGGCAGGTACGACGTGCTCGTGAGCGACAAAAAGTTTGACAAGCAGGCATGGTTTAGGAGCATACATTATGGATATCTTAGCTCGACTATTCCATCAACGTTTTTGGAAATGATTCACTGGCAGGTTACAAATACAAATGGATTACATGTAATAAGCCATGTTTATTTCCTCTGTCGCTATTGCGGACGATGCCGACGATCATATCCCGTCCCTTTAAAACACAAGGAATTGAGAAGTCTGATAAATTTAAATGGAAGGGTAAAATCAATCAATCGAAATGCAGAGAGCGCCATTTTACATTATGCTGTACATTTCGTGTATACCAGACTTTGGATGGTTGACTCCAAAACCACTACTGAGTTGAATATTTTTGGCAATTCAACTTTACACGAAAGGTCATCCCATTTTGCAACCAAACAGATAATCGACTTTACATTTGGGAACCAACTAAGAATTCGGTCAGGACAACTAATACTTCCAACCCTCTGTAAAGACGAAACTTTACACCAAAGCCTTTTCAATAAGGAAACATTCTTTGGTATGGAGCAGCAACTAATGGTAAGGGAATATTTATTTTCCTTGGACGTCCCCGCCCTGGTGCCCACCGAGCAAACAAAGTTGGTTGCAGTGGCATGTGGCTATATGAGTGGTGGAAAAACTGCTTACTTTGAGCTCATCTCATCATATGCTACCTGGGCGTGGTGCTCAATTGTGGCTGTTTTAATTTTCGGCTTGCCGATTGCTCACACAACACTATTGATTTACTCTCGAAAGTTGTCGTCAGAAAATGTAAAAAGATCGTTTTTCTCTATCTTGTGCGACGATGCATTTGGAGCCATAGGAAATATGTTGGAGAAAAGCATTTTCTCCGGAGGCAATGATAGATTTCTAGCGGTCCGTATAAGCGGAGCACTTTCCATGCTTGTTGGCCTTGTCTTAAGCAGCGCCTACAAACGAGAAAATATTGACCGGTTGGTTAGTCCGATTCGTCCAGTTCCCTTCACCGACATTGCTGAAATTATCAACCAATCATACCAGGTATATTCCCAAACTCTTCTTGTGGGTGCTCTTTTCTTTGAAGAAGATGTATCAATCGAAAACGGGATTGAGCCATGTACTCGCTGCTTGGTCCGAGGAGTCAATTGCGTCAATGAGCGTCATTTTACGGTTTTCTCTCAATTTTGGAAATATTTGAAAGTAAAATGGATGGGGCGATTTCAAGAGTAAGTAATACACTCATTTCATGAGTAACTTGTAATTTTTCTCATATAATAATTTTGTTGTTTAGAGTTGACTCCAGTTGCCGAATGAAAGGAGTCCCAAAAAGTTCCCGAGACCAGTTCATTTCAAACCACATCCGACTGATGAAACAGGTTGATACGTCTCCCGCTCACATGATGCTCAACTGCTCAAATGGGAATATTGCAATACTGGTTGACGACAGGATTGCATGGCGACTTAAAGCTGATAACAATCTGCACAACTCAAGATACAAAGGTCTCATCAAGCGGCCAATATCCATAACCAAACAGGTTCTAATTGGTACTCAGTTGGCAATAAGGTTCCCTGCATGGATGCCAGAACAGATTTATTTTAGAATACGAGCTTTGCACAGCTCAGGCATTATGAGGTATTTGCAAGATTACGAGTTTAAATATCTATCCGACACGGGACTTCTAAGGGACTATTCTGATGATGGAAATTTTCAGCCGTCCAGTTTACAGGGAAATATCCACGCTATTTTTGTAGTTTTCCTTTTCACAGTGATATTGCCGCTAGCTGCGTTTGTAGTTGAGTATCTTTCATTTTGGTGCATTTTTTTTCATGGGATTCTCTCCCACAAAGGAAAAGTATCTAATTATTATGCCAAGGCGAAAAGAGTACTGGAGATGGTAAGAAACCCGGAAAACGTGTCAACCTGCGTTATTGTAAGGTCAGTAACCAAGGCAGAAGAAGTGTTGGACAGAGAATCAGTTAATATTCCTGGTAAAGTGGTTTCCTAGACAACAGAAGAGCAGACTATATTTGTTCAATAGTCTGTACTACAGTACATGTATATTATTTTGTATTTGTACTTAGTTTAGGGAAAAGCAATATGAGAGGATAATCGAAGGCAAAACGGGCTTGATGTAAGATACTCGTGGATACTAACTATTTTCATGACTTGTATTTCGAAAAATTTTGAGTCTTTTGCGTCTCTTTTACACTTTATTTTTGCTTTAAATGTTTATAAGATTAAATCATTTTTACATGGTATATTGCAAGCATTAGTACCACATCCTGCACTAATAAAAATTGAAGATTTCCTTTTCCTAAGTAAATACCTTAAGCAAGCATTACTTCAGATTAGACTAGTAAACTAATTTGCAACGAAACAAAATCAGAACAAAAATACATGCAATATAAATAAGATTTAAATTTAAAACTTGTTGAGAGCTGCTATCATGGTTACTACGAGCAGCAGTACTACAGCTGCTTACAGCGCTACGTCATAAAAGTACTGCTGCTCTAGAATTGGCCAAGTTTGATGTCTCTTAAGTGATCAGCACCATACGTAAAGTTTGAATTTTTGAGTTTCAATTTTATTTTGAATTCGTATCTCTCTTTGCAACCTATCATCTACGTTTTTATGGAAGTTCTTACAGTTTTTTATAAACTCGCTTATTCAACTAGTTTCTAACCAAACCAGGAGTAATACTAGTTACTAGTATTATATGCCATGCTATTTAAATGCATTTGAACTCTTAATTGTGCTTTCATATTCATATATTTGAAGGCACTTTGTAGTAAGGAACCATACTTCAGACTGTATTTTTCATGTCGTGTACTTTAAAAAAATACTCTTTAAGGTAGTTGTTGGTGTATGGCAATGTGGCTTGCATGCTAAACTTAACCCTCATCATAAACAACCCGTTTTGGATAGGATGGCATTAAAATATTTATGCTTATTTGTTTGTCTTTACTACGACATATGAGAGTTAAATATTTAAGGTACAAATTTTCTGATTCTACACAAGGGAATTTGTATTATCGGAGCTCGGAAAGCTGCCACACCCATTCTTAATGAAGACATGGCAAAATGAGTTTATGACGGTATTGCTGTGAGTAAGGTACAGGTACATATGAACTATCCATAAGAACGAAAACCACAAGATGGCGCCCGATTTTGTATACAAACTTATGTATAACAAACAACATAAGTGGTATACAAACTCGGCCGCCATCTTGGGGTTTTCGTTCTTATGGATAGTTCATATGTACCTGTACCTTCAGTCTGTAGCATTTTCCAAGCTGATATATTTAATAAAAGTGCTTGGAATTTAAGTCTTTCACGATCATAAAATCTTCACTTCATATTGACGTCAGTTTGCTGTCAGTTCTGCGCATTGCTTTTACCACGCAGTTTACATCGTATAACCAAGAACATACATGGTCACTACTTATTATTGAAATAATAAGTTATAATACGTTAATAATACGTTACTAAAATAAAATTAAAGTTAAAAACGATTCTAGCTCAGCACGGCCGTGCAATTAGTTTGGAAAACAATCAAATGTGATTGCAAAGAAGAACAACTGTTATTTGGAATATGTCGAATTGAATTACTTTGATTTAGTACTTACCGGCCGCCCGGCGCCCTTTTATGTAAACCGGTATTATTGCTACAGCTTCAGATACTCTCGCTTACAATAAATAGTGCACCATTTTGTAAATAAACCAATGCAAATCAAAGCAGTAGCTAAGAACCACATTAACGGTTATTAATGATATTATTGCTGTTCTTTAATAATTTATTACGCAGGGTATCTCATTTAAACATCCAACGTACAAAACAACACAAGTTGTCCAAACGCAACTAAATCTCTGGAAACCCTTTTTGAACTATTTGAACAATGGCGTTGTATAGTAGATTATTTTACATTTTATCACTACATTTTGTTGTCTTGCCACCAGTTACAAAAGGTTTACACCAATCGAACAAAATTCCAGCGGAATACATTGCAGGCTTTGGAAATATTTTGAATCAAATTAGTTGCTCAAATGTGCTCGTGGCATCTGAAAACGTTCACTATTCTCACGACATGGATGAACCTAATTTAAAGTTTGAAGTTAATAAAACAGTCACAATATTTCGCTTGTACATTCCTCATTTCAATCAATCCAGAATTGACAAAATGTTGTTGACCACAGACCCATACAACTCAGAATTGCTGAAAAAATATTTTCATTTCCCAGTCACAGATAAGATTTTCACAAATTTCTTTATTAAGCTCCAATCGCCCACGAATAGACAAAAGTGCGCTTACAGTGTCGTACTCTTTTCGCATACATTTTGGAAGCTTCAAGACGATTCCAAAGGAAACACTTTCTGGCTCCTCCCAATAAGTAATGTAATGGCACAGATAAGGCTCAAATGGGATAAAGACTCAAGAACAACAAAGGTAATTTACATTGAGCTGGTAAAGAAAAATCAAATTGGTGATCCTGTTTCCAACGCGCAAACAAATTCGTCCGAGTGGTACATGTACCAACTAGATGCAGACTTTTACACCAATAATGTCGGCGTCCTGAGGTGTTTTGCACACCGAATTTCAACTCTAGAACCATATAAATTACAACGATGTCAACACATTTATTTTTGCTTTTATTGCTCCCCGAAACCAGTCCTCCTACATTCAGTGGAAAATACCATTAATTTGCTGGACGACGATTTATTTACCCAGACTGTAAAGAAATTTGGTGTCACAAGAACTTGGATTAATACTAGAGATGACCCGGAACTAGAGTTTGACAACTACCAACACCAAGTCTACAACAGCTCTTATAACATTTTTCGATTAAAAAGAAACTCCGAGCTAAAACCTGAAATTGTGATCGCGAATGTACTATTCGCAGTTTCTGGTGAAAATACAACATTTAAATCAGTGAAGTCCAGAGAACAAGCAGATATTGGTCCTGACTTTGTAAAATCAATACGTCTAGAAAGAGCGCTGCAAGGTAGAAACAGCAATGGTCGGTTTGTGCTTGTGGAATCCGATGGATATACATTCCTCACATGTTACTCGAGCGAACACATCAGTTTCCGTTACTATTTGAGTCCATTTCAATATAACTTGTGGATAGGCATGGCACTGTGTTTATTGGCGTTGTCTTTTATTGCATATGCTGGACTGTATAGAACAAAAGATTTATGGATAAAGGACTTTTCCCCAATTTTGTACGCTGTTAGGGTACTCCTCGAAAATGGACCTGCACTGCCTTCATATTTGGCAATATATTCCTCGCTCAAACCGATTTTGATAGCTTGGTTCCTTGTTTCATTGATTGTTACAAATGGGTACCGCGGGATCGTGACTGAGAGTGTGATTGCCCCACCTGGAAAGTCCACTCCGTTCACTTCATTTTACAACTTGACAAGCGATCAATCAGGTGAGCAAGTAAAATTCTATTCAACAGTGGATATGAATTGCCAACAAAAATGGGCAAGGAAAAAACACTCGTCCATACCACAAAAATTAAACGCTACTAGATACACGATTTCTGCTTATGGCAACCCTGACTGCGCACCGACATTTCTTCGCCTTTTGAAAGTTCGCCATGGGGCTCTTACGCTTACAAAATTATTAGAAAACATGTTTGAAGTTAAGTACACTTTAATATCAAAGACAAACTACTTAAATCTGCTTGAAAGTTTAGTCGAGCCATCACACTACTGGATTCCTCCAAATACAAACCAAACAAGACACTCATATCTTGCTGCCATGGAAATGGAGATAGTTAATTGCAGCGACAAAAACGTGTTGATTGCTAAGACCCATCAAATTGAGCTTGAACACCGTTTCCTGACGGAAAACTACAGAGCAAATACATTTTTCAAAGGAACTCAAGTTCTAATGGAAGGTAATGCAGCATGGATTTTTGAGCCTTCGGCTGGGTCCAACGTTCCCTCAAAATTTGTGGGGCTAATTGAGAACGGGATATATGGACAAATTTTACAGATTTATCGACTATTCCACCGATTAAAAGCTACACACTTGTTCACCATTCCTCAACAACTTGTGAAGCCATTATCCCTTAAATCAAATATTCAAACGATTTTTTACATATATGTTTTTGCAGTAAGTCTATGTCTAATAGTTATGACACTGGAACTGACTTTTGCACACCGAAAGAATGTATGGTGTGCCCTATACGATACATGTCAAAGGATTAAAGTACGCGTGTCGTTTGTATTGTTTCGTTCTTGCAAAATGCAATTTTTGAAAAGAAATAAACGGGACTTCTATAAAACTCGGCAACAGAAAGATGAGGTCATCGCTGATGCTAAAGTAGAAAGTTTACTGAAAATAAAGGATGGGCTTAAGAAAATAATAGTATTTATATCGGCTTTAAAGAAAAACTTAATTTGAAAAATGTAAAACAGTATGTTAAACGATAAACAGTATAAATGATAAAGAATCTTTCGCTATCTTGGAACAAATTAGCAATACAAATTATTCTCATACAGTAGGATAAAGTTCGGAATACATAATGCATCTTCCCAAATACTTAACTTTATCATTCCACTAATGTTGTAGGACACCTAATGGGAAATAAAAAGTAAAATTTCAGTTTATTTATGAAAATTTCTTTAGTGCACACGATCAGAAAAGCAAGCAAATTATTTTTCAATCACAATCAATTCTATTACTAACCATAAAAATATCTGCAATACAACTCTATTACTTGTAACTCAAATATCGAAAGCCTGTAGTGTAGTTTATAGTTTTTCCAGGACCCTTTTTAGTTTCAGGCGATGGCGCTTTGACCATCCACTAGCTGGAAAAAGAACATGGTAATTAATTAATTGCAAACTTTGATTATTTAAATACCTAGATAATTGAACATTTTGTCATGAATTAAATAATGGTACATTTCCTTATTTGTTACAGCACTGAAGAAGTATCGTGATAATGTCAAGACAAATCGCTTCCCTTCACCACAATTGGATAATATTCCCAAAGATGTTACATCAAGTACGGAAGATGCCCAGGCGTACGTTGCAAGTATTTTAGCTCCGCCTACTGAAGGTACCCTTGATGGGGCGAAATAGGAAACTAACGTTATTGAATCCCGGGACATGTCCTGTGACGAAGTTCCTATAATCTTTGAAGGGCCCACGTATTTGGTTCCAGGGAAGTTCTTAACTGCAGTTGGTGTGGCGGAGGACCTCCACCACGAAACATTAGCTGTTTTTGAAGTTCTTTCAGTTCGTTCTGGACGGCCACCAAATTTCTACGGAATACCTCAAAGATGTATCATCCACGGTTAAAACAGATCACGTCGAAGAAGCCGGTGACCAGTACAATGCTAAACTTGTCAAATCCGAAATGATGATCAAAATTAAAGAGGCTGTTGTCTAACATGATTTTCGACCTCAAAAACAAAATTTCTAGTATTAAAAATATACTAACAAGGAAAACCTCTCAGGTGTCAGGAGCCCTGGAGGTTGTCATAAAGTGCTTCTAGAACACTTTTTTGCATAGATTACGAATCTGTAAACCTTTCTCTGTAAAACGTATATCCCTAATTTTAATTGACGAAAATACATTTACCAGATACCATTGTGATAGCTAGTTCAGGCAACAGCGCAGGTCACCACTCTTTCGCATACGCGTACTTGTACTTGTGTGAGAG
>JAITYZ010002971.1:0-14439 GCA_027744595.1 Paronellides praefectus
GATATAGACGAAAGTGGTGGTAGCAGTTATACAAGCAGCAGCAGAAGTAGTACTAGCGGAGTTTCAAGTCAAAGTGACAGTGCTTGTTCCACTAGAGTTGTTCCAGAGGAGGATCAGGAAGAAAAAGAATCAGACGAAGGAGAGAAAATGGTTGTAAAAGAGAAAAGTGCTATTATCACAACGAGCAAAGGCGGAAATGGAGTGATCACGACAATCCCGGAAGCCATTTTGAATGGAGCAAAAGTACAGCGAAGAGAAACTTCTTCGGAATTTTGCGACAACGCAGTAGTAGAGAGTAATGCCAGCAACAACAGATTGAATCAACATCTGCAGCATCAAAATAGTTTGCGGAATTCAGATGATAATGATGATCATGATCGTGAACATCAACATCAGCACGAGCACCATCATCACCATTCATCCAATGATTGTAATAATGCCCTTGAGCTGAATAATCAATTGAACATGTTGGAACGGATTCTTTTTCCTGAGAATCACCATAAAATCACACCTCGCATCACGATTACAATTGACCCGTCCATGGTGTTTGATGAGTGTGAAGAGGAAGAGGATTCAGATGATGCTGAAGAAGAAGGGATGGCTCGCCATATAGTCGTTGTTGCTGAAGACTTTGACGATGGAGATGACTACTCATCAGTATTCTTGGATGAACTTTCTAGTGAAACCGGCATGTCAGACAAGACGCTGGCAGATTTGGATGTTATGGACGAAGTAGCTGATGGCGACGATCTGGATGACGACATCGGGGTTTTGGACGACGTTAGCGGTAGAAGTGGCAGCGGTAGTGATGGTGGAAGTACAAGCAGCAAGGGCGACAATGGGATTACACCCAGTACAATAACAATTGATGAAACAGGGATCATCATTACGTGTGAAAAGTACGGAAAAGTTCCGATTGAAATAATGAATGATCATCTCTTAGGAGCAACCCAATCCACACCATCCACTGGCGTTGAGTTAGATGGCGTTAGCAATAAGTCTAATGCAAATGATGAGTCTACAGAGAAAGAAAATGAACAACAGGAAAATAAAGTAGAAGGAGAAGAGGAATCTCATTTAAATTCAGTGGTTACTTCATCTTGTGCCGCAGCGGAAAGCTCAGAACAACAGGAACAGCAGCAGGAGACCGATCATCAATCTGATGCCAATGTAATATCCACATCTCCCCAAAACCATAAACTTGGGCGGGCGAGCTCTTCCCCAAGTAATACAAATCTGTCGGAGCCGAACAGTGAAAGTGGTGGTCTGAAGACGGAAGAAGTGAAACCACGAAGGAGGAACACAATCGCTGATATATTCAGATGGTACTTCTTTATAATATGTTGTTACAGTAGCAAAGAAAATAATACCTTATCATTTCATTTCATACTCAAACCACACTCATTCTCTTGTCTATGCCATCCCACATAAATCTTTTATAAGTTAAGCGTACTTACATAGGTACATACGCTACATGGCTGATGGCTACAAGTCTATAACTGGATTGTATTGTGTTCGCTTTCTCTCGATAGCGTAATAAAAGTAAAATAGTGAAATCTCTTGTAATGTATCAATATCCACCTAAGTGAGTCAAGCCTTCAAGTAGAAGTATATTTATGCTGGAAGCTACAATAAATATAAAGAAAAGCATCTATACAGACGACATGAAAGGGGTATCATTAATACATAAAGAAAAAAAGGTACAAAGTGCCTGTAGTAGTATTGTCGTTTGTAGTACAAAAAAGCTGAAGGAGTGGAATGAATCCTTTTTACAATCCTTTTTTTTGTTCTCCATCCTAAGCATCTGAATTTTTATACAACTGAATTATTAGAATGGAACGTCTTTTGGAGTCTCAAAAGAGCATTTTCTTTTCTTCTTAACATTTATTGTACGCTACAGTCGGACTTTTTTTTACANATTCAGTCAAGTCACTTTCTTCGTGTTTCGTTTACGGTATCTTTCTTTCCATCCTCGTCAAGACAAGTTGAAAGACTGAAAGGATAAAAGGAAGGGGGAACAGAAGAGGAAGAAGAAAAAAAAGAGTTGACAACAAAACAAGTTTTTTAACAAAAATAAAATGAGAAAATTCTCATAAATCAAGAAAAATAATATAAAAAATATATAGAAAAAGTTAAACTTTTGGGAAATGGAATAAATATTCTGTATAATAATTGTATAAGTACATATATAATGCGCATAACTCATTTACTTTATGTGTACTAATAAAATGTACTTTTTCTCTTTAAGAAGTTATTGGTTTTATGTAATGACAACAAGGACGATGACAATGAAAAAAAAACACGAGTGAGCGGTTCAAATGTATTTAATCGTGCTAGCGGAAAGTAAAACTTTCTTCCGAATGAGCTTAGGCAAACTTTCTTATTTCGTACATATTACATCCAGAATGAAACGAGATCTAGCATATGGAATTACATAAAGAAGAAAAAAAACTTGTCGTTTCTGCCATGCTTTTTGGGTTATTTTTTTAATGTAAATACGTAGGTATGCGAATGAAAATGCTCAAAATTTATACATATGTACAAAAGTTCATTCTGAATACATTACATCTTCATTTTGTCGACTTTCTGGTAGGCTGGGGCAAAAGTTTAGAAAGTGTAAGCTACACAACGAAAAGGGAATGTTTTCCTTCGGTTGCCCCGAACTTTCTCTCTTGACAAGTAGCATGTTTAAGGTTTTATGGTGTATGGCTGCTCACAACATACAGACTAACTTAATAGCTCCTTGGTGTCCCTACTACTTTTCAGATCAGAAAAGTAATAAATTTTGTACATACATTTTATTTGTCTTCTTGTCTAATGCTTCCACTGTCACTGTGAATGTCGTTGTTGTTGTTATTCTTGTTGTCTTTTATTAAGTAACATGAGGAAGGGAACGAGAAGGGAACGTCCCTCTATTTGTGTTGAGCATAGGTATCATTTTGATTTGGGCTTGTGGCTGTCAGTTGGGACCCCAACTTGGGGTTGGAAGACTAGTCTAACATTTTTTGATTTTGAACTCAAATTCAAAAAGCCTTACAAGGAAAAGAAATTGGTATTTTAGAAATAGGCTTTGATTATGCCATATTTTTTGGTTATGTCAACCAAAATTTTACATGACGGGAAAAATTTCTGACTTTCTTTACTCGTTTTCTTTCTCACACCCAAAATTAATTAGACGTTAATGCTAAAAACGAAAATAAATGAAATGGGCTTGACCGATTTATTTATGTAAGTCAAGTATCAGGAGGTGCATGTGGTACGGTGTGGTTATGATGATGAAAATGGAAATATATATGTAACTGTACCCCTTTCACATGCATTAATATACCTGTAAACTGGTGTTAACGATTCCTGTTGACGTAAGAACCGGAACGGCAAAGTCACCTTCAACTTTGCTATTTTCCTTTCTTACTACCAAGTTTTGAGGTAAATAGGTATATAGTCTTTCCGATGATGCCTAGAAAATTACTACAAACATGTGAACTTTCACCGCTTTTTCAAAAGGTATTTTGTGATTACTGTGAACATGCAGTAAGTAGTAGCATAGCAAGTAGAGATACATAAATTTATATAAGTTGTGATGTTATCAGACCATTTTCTAAAAACTTTTTTTTCTATGTAAGTCAGTGAACTCAAAATGAGAAAGTAAAATGAGGTCACGTCACGATCTTGATGAAAAAACTTGCCAGTGCCACAAGCAGCGTCAATATTGGATTGCTTCACCTTTGCACGTCAGTTCCAGCGAAAAGTAATGCATTTGGAATGAAAGAACAAAGGTATACACAAACAAAAGATACGACCTCCGACGAACGGAATTTTAAAAGAAAGAGAAGATAATGTCGCTCACAGTCAGAATGAAAGAGCATTTCTTTTTAGCTTGTGGATAAACAAAACAGAAAGATCATAAATCATACGTAAGAAGTATGAAATTGGTTGACACTCGGCTTAAAATAATGAATTACCCTCTCTGTATGAATTGATTAGACTGTTAAGATAATGAAGATTACTAAAGATATTTATTGCAGCTGTTTGAAACCTAAAGAAACATACAGAATATAATCTTACCATTCATCACGCAGCTTGTAAAGCCCAAAGATATTTTGGGGTAAAATGATACATAATAACCTACTTGTTTTGTGGAGCTGGTGCATCCCTCTAATCTAATTGAATTTTTCTCAAAGGACTAATGTCCAAATATATAACGATAAGGGAAAATGGTTTGGAAACGAGGTAACTGTTTCATTTTTAACGAGTCCCTATCTGATACCCAAATTGCAATGTTGCATGGTTGACACAAGGAACAAAATTATTTTGGGGACGCAGTATATTATGAAGACAAAAAAATGTACTATACTAATCATTATTATAATGACAGAGTCCTATCCTTTGTTGTAGGATGATAGACTATAAATTATTCTGTCACTGTTTTGGTGGTCTATATCTTGTTATATCAAATTACTACTACTACGTCTGCCGTAGTGCTTTTGCTTCACTCTTTATTGCCCTTTTGTATTAACAAGTAAAAGCAGTAAGCGCCATGTCATATATAAAGCCAATGTATTACGTAATTTTTTCTTTTCCTTCGCTGTCTGCTGTGTGTGTGTGGTACAAAATGAAGTGTAGTAACTTGTTAGTGCATGCCTTCTTTTATGCTATCATCATCTCTCAGTGGTTGTTCCGCTTCAATGATGAGGGGAATATTCTATGTAAAAAAAAAACTTGGCAAACTCAGTTCCGCTGTCTCAAGGGAATTTAACAACCCTTTTTATTATTATCATCATCAGTATCATCATTTCTTTACGGGGTATGATCATCAGTATCATCATTTCTTTGAGAGACAAGAGAGGCCAAAATAGCGGAATGGTGGAGATGTTTGCACAATACAATAATAATGAACACACACAAGTTTTTTTATCATGATACCCAAGCAGATGATACGATTGAGATGATGAAAGTGTATAGAGATATAAAATATAGTTATTTTTATGCGACCCGAGATGGTAAAGCAGAAACAGAAACAGACGAAAGTCCAAAAAGTAGGCGTTCTTGGTGTAACCATAATGTTTTACGAATTCTACTCTTTTCATTTCATTTCCCGTTTTGTGATCCTATATTCTCAGTATTCTTCAGTACATAATAGGGTTTTTTATGTGGGTCACTTAAAATAAGGTTTCAAGTGATATACGCCAGCGTGTTTATAATTTTTTGATATAAAATCTTTTATATCGCTGCTTTGCTTTGTGCGCCGCAATAAAAAATACTTTCACTCTTTCGACGCTTTTTTTTATTTTTCAATTCCAGCTTTTCTCTTTCGTCTAGAAAATGAGCTACGTCAAGCACATGATATGATGATACATATATATTTTTTTATTCCTTTCATTAGGTTAATTGAGTCAGACTCCAAGTCATGTAATTCACTGCCGGGTGCTGCAAATAACAGTACCCACTCAAGGAAAAGTTCTGACACTTCAGAGCTCTCGTTAGGACAAAGCTCAGATAAAGGGTCGGAGCAGGAAACAGAAGAAGATTTATGGATCACCTGGGGCAAAGTTGGTGAGTGTCACTATACAGTGTTTATTATGTGCCAGACTTGGTTTTGTACTGTCGTAGTTCAGTTGCAACATGATACTACTGCAACAGTGATGCTTCATAGATGAGATCCGCCTGTTCTAATGTAATAATTTTTTTTCAGTCAATGAATGGGAGACTTACTGGAAGAAAAAGAATCAATTCGTTCGGGTAAGTTATATATTTTCCTTAAATATACCACTGTTAAATACTTATAAACTACGTAGTAAATAGATACACAACCATAATTGCACTGAGTGAGATAGCAATAGATCTTAGTGTATAGGTAAATTTAAGCTACAAGACAAAAGGAGAAAGTCAGAAAGCTGAAAGGCCACACAATAACGAAGCACCTCGTTGTTCCAGCCAACAGCCAGTTTTACGAATGGGGTTTGCATGTTGAGAAAAAAAACTGTTGTGCCGGCTGCGTGGAAAACGAGGTCTGGCGAAAATTGGCATACTCACACGGCTGCGAACTTCTTACGCTATTGTTGGTGTCTGTAAGTTAGATTTAAAGTTGGAAGGCAGAACTAATATGCATCGTGATCCTTTTATACGTATCGTATCCAAAGGATTTTGCTCCATGCCAAAACAAGGCATGCTTTCCATTCATCCCTTTCCCATCAGTTATTATTTTACCCTTTTTGGGGGAAAATGAAGATTCATATATTATGTTGTATGTAGAGTGTATATACCCTCTGTTTCACCTTTTTATATTGCAAATTTATTTTCTGCAAAATATTGTGCATGCATTGGTTTTACTTTCTTTTCCCCTTGCCTATATCTGGTTCCTAGACAAGAAATGTAAGTGATTTGGACATAAGGTTTTATGTCTCAACATTGGTCGAAAATTGGACTACTTTCGTCTCCATGTTCTTATATATTCCTACCTCCCTGGTTCTTTCTAGATGATATTTGTATTACGTATAGGATGGTATATGTATAATATATACATATGCTATGCTGAACACTAGGTATACGTAGAAGATAGGATGTTAACTGATCAAAACTTGAAAGTTTTAAGTCATTTTCCTTTGCTTCAATTTTTTCGCAAGAGTCTATTAATCCTCGTACCTCTTTAGGCAATAGTTTAAGAATATTTCGGAATATCGAAATATTCTGCTTACGTATGAATTCGTTTGGTACAACTTCCGATAGTTTCCGTCCAGAAACTGTAGAATGTACAGAATATAATTTCCAATTTCAATATGGAATCCCTCCAAAAAGAAAAAGAAATGTCTCTAAAATCCAATAACCGTTCCAGTGAAAGTCAAAAGTAATACGTAATGATCATCATGATGGCACTTGAGAAAGTAAGTTCTCGCTTTCCCCTATCTTTCTTTCCTCCATTTTATACAGAAAGGGCAGAGTACGCCTTGGGTTTCATTTGGCATATTTTCGTTTTGATCTGTGTATCTTGGAAAGGTAAAAGTATTGCGCTCAAAATACAGACTTACTATAAAGCTTATACCCAAAATAAAAGCTTGGCTTTGTAGTTTCATGCTAAACATTGCATGAATACACACCGCGAATTTCTTTGCATGAGAGCACCTAAGGGTTCAACGGAAGTTTTTTTAAACGGTTCCAATAACTGGCACTACTCTTTCAGGATATAACTTTGAGCAACTCCCCTCCCATGGATGGAACTGAACAGGTCAGATAAGGGAGAGCATTAGATATTATAATCGCCATTGCCGTTACTTTTACTACCGCAAGGATGAAGATAATAATTTTCGCAATGCTTCACTTTCACTCTGTTCCTTTCATCTACTGCGACTAGAGTACAAGTACAACAATAGTACACGTAAACGTATATGGGAAATAGGTAGTTGATATCAGCATAACATGTTCCTATTGTTATTGCACACTATAAATTGGATTTAGCTTGTGAGAATGACTGAATACTTTTAAAATGTAAGAGGAAGAAGAAGACGAATGAGGGAAATATTCGTTACTATTATATGGGTCATAAAAGTCTAGAACCACAAACATATCAATCCCGTATATGTATATAGCATTGTGAATATGAAAACAGACAAGTGGAATGTTTAATGCTAATAGTAAATATAGTTGGTAAGAATCTTTTACCCCTCCCTGCATAGCATATTAGGAATTCTGTACGGTAACTTTATGAAAGGAGGAAAGGACATGATTGAAATTCCTAATAGACACAAGAATGTAAATTATATTTGCCACATTTGCTCGCTTTTTAAACAAACAATTTGGGAGCAAAAAATATATATTATATTTTTTGGAAAGAGAGAAGAAAGGCAGAGGGAAAATGGGAGAAAGTAGAACGTAATTTTATAAATTATGTGGCGTGTAGTATTACTCTTTGAGTGGTACTAACCTAAATAATAAAAGTATTATGTATTTTATGCTTGCGATGCACTGATATACATAGTCATAAGTCACAACTAACGTGGCTGCCTCCGTTCATATTCGTTGTTCTTGTGTAATATTATGTAGGTATGTACCCTGTGTGTAGTAAAAGATGCAATCATATTCCTGCTTTTGCTTGTCTATCTTTCTGTGACAGGAACATTGGTCTATTCCCCAGTCTAATGCTTTCTGGTATTTTTATGATCCAATTCATTATGTATGAACATACCACGTATCACTTTCATGATGCCATGAACATTCATTGCGTTGTTTTACGGAGATGTAAAAAAAGGAGAAATCATATTTTATAGCTACATACTTCATTTACAACGTGTAGTGGCAGTTAGCGCTTCCTCAGATGATATAACGCTGCATGACTGATATCATCTGATCATTTATTACCGTCACTGTGCTCAGCGAAAACTATATAGGTTAAAATATAGCGTTATATAAAAAGTCTAAAAAATTCTCTAGTCAGGAAGAAGGAGCTTATATAGTAGGGTATAGTAGCCTACATCAAGAAGTAGAATGGGGAAAGTTAGATAGAACGATGGGGATACAAACACACTTGCTAAAACAATTTTTGTACATGTATATGTTTTAAAGATTGTAAAATATTGTAAAATTATCATTATTTCCAGGAAAAGAAGAACATGTTTTGATATCAACATTTATTATTTTTGGAATTTTTTATTACAGGACCTGGTGAAACGTGGCATTCCTCATCATTTCCGTGGGATCGTCTGGCAGCTCTTGTGTTTAGCTCACGATTCCCCAGATAAAGCCAAATATGCTGACTACATCAAAGCCACATCCGCTTGTGAAAAGGTAATAGTAGCAAAAAAAGCCACCATTCTAACGCTACAAGACTCTTGTGTAGAAACTTATAGTATCTTTACAAGAGACAATGTGCTGCTGCTACTGAATGAAAGTGTGTTCAAGAATGAAATACGACTTCACAATCAGTACAAGGACAACTTTGTTTCAAAATATTATGGTAATTGGGGTAATAACATTTAATTTTTTTGTTTATGTTCGTTTATATCTTAAGTCCAGCAAATGTTGTTTTTTATGACCCTACATGTCTATTTAGAAGATAGTATGTGTAAAAACTCAAAGTTTATGCATAAATCCCATTGAAAGAGCCTGTGACACCATACTGACTGACATCATACCACATATGTGATGACATAGTGAATGCGAAAAGGCGAAAACTGCATAGATACATCTAATCTCGTATTGTGCCAAGAACGCCTTTTTTTGTTGAATAGTTTTCCATACAAAGTGTGAATATTACAAACTTGTGTCTTCTCTGATTCCTACAGGACTACCGACTGAGAGAAATGTTCAAACCATCAATGGCAGAACTAGGTCTTTGCATGTACCAACTGGAGATGTGTGTTCAGGTGTGTGAAATGTTCTGAAAAAAAAGTATTTTATCCATTTCCCCTACTCATGTTCATATGTCCTCTCCTTTATCCCCCAAGCATGTTATTCCCATTATCATGATCGTGAAACATATTTTTATACAATACATTTTTATAAGAATGATCCTAAATATAATATGTAATGTCCCCATACATATTTGATAGCGAAAAGATTGCTACCTCGTACTTACATACATAATAGATTTCCATTATAATACCTAAATACATATACATATACCACGAAATTCCCTAAACATTCCACAAAGTTTTCCTTTCCCCCATCTTGTCGGAATGTTTTCTGGTCCTCTGTTTCACCTTATCCTCCGTTTTATCTGGTTCATTTCATTTATTTCCTTTTTCTCTATATTTTTTTTTGCAGGAGCAATATCCTGAACTCCACGTACATTTCACGTCTCAAGGGTTCCACACGTCCATGTATGCATCCTCCTGGTTCCTCACCATTTTCACAACGAGTCTTCCACTTGCTGTCGCGTCACGAATCATGGACGTCTTTTTAATGGATGGGATTGAGGTCGTTTTCCGTATCGCTTTAGCCATCCTGTCCATGGCAAAGCACGAGCTACTTTCCCTTGACATGGAGGGAATGCTAAAGGTGTGTTATCTTGTAATTATTGTAATGCTGCTGCTGGTTGATGGGTGTTGTCTGTGTGTGTCTATCTTATTACTATTTTACCGGATTCATTTGCCAACATGAAAACAAGGGAAAAGTGAGAAAGGGAGATTATTTACTCTTCTACAGGTTTTCAACGTGTAACTTTTTGTTCTCTCTTTCTACCTTGCTTGTTTGCTGATGTGAGCATAGTAGAGAAAGACAAGGTTTATCCACTTCTCACGTGTATTATATTTTCTCAGTTGGATGCGAAAAAGTCATTAATGCATTATTAAGGAAATTTCTCTTGGTTTTCCACATCTTTTTTCTTTCCTGCTGTCGGGCAGGCTCCTTCTCGCCTAATTCAAGTAATAATGATGACGATGCCGATGATGATGTTAAAGTGATAAGGAAAGTATATACCTTTATTTTACGGCGAGGTGAAGAGAGATGAAATTTTAGGGAATGAACACGTATTATTGTTTACTTATCCAGTCTTTAGCAGTAACTTGCTTCTTTGTTTTTCAATTCCGCGTATATGAGTATGAGAAGCAGAGCATCCTTGAATAAAGTGTAGGAAGGCACTGCAACTCTGCAACCCAAGAAAAGGATAGCGAACACAGTGGCGTAAATATTACATGTTTTTATGATCTTTTCATAGGTATTCCTTTTCCGAGTTTCACATTTAACCAACAGCATCACCAACGTCATCATCTTGAACTTAACGAAATAAAAAGAGGGGATAAAATAAATGGAAAAACTTTTCTTTGTTACGTTATGCTTTTATGTTAGACTGGTTTACTCATGTTTTTCGTTTATATATGTTATATGTTAAAGAGAGAATATTTTTTCTTATATCCATGTAGCACTTGCAAAAGGAGTTACCACCACAGATCGAAGCAGATCCGGAAAACTTGTTCTCTGCAGCTTTTAACGTGAAATATAATGCAAAAAAGATGAAGAAACTGGAGAAAGATTATGCAGCTATGAAAACCAAGGAACAAGAAGAAATGGTGGAACTAAGGGTAAGTCGCAGTCTTGTCGTTTATCGCTCTATTTCTTTCTTTTATATGCGGATTTTAATGCAAGTTTTATGAAGTGACGGAGAAAAAAAATGTATCAAGTTAAAAAAAATAATGACTGCCATTTGCATGATGAATATATAAATGTACTTCCAAAAAAATAAAGAAGAATATAAAATACAACGGGAGAGATTGGCTTTTTTCTTACTTGCTTACAAATATACAAGAATTTTCTCCTTAAAAATACCATGAACGTGTTTGTATTTTATTTTATTTTTTTAATGATTTTGTAAACAGAGATTGAGAACGGAAAACAAGTTATTAAAACACCGGATAGAAGTTCTCGAGTCCGAGTCATCCGAACTTGCAAATAAACTTATTCAGGGTCAGGTTGGTCGAGCAGAAGAGGTTGAGACTACTTTTGCTTTAAAACGTGAGCTTGCCGCTGTGAGACAACATTATCTGGAAGCCATGAAACAGCTTGAGAATGTCACACAAAATTATCAACATCTCCTTTTGGTGCTTGATGAAACGGTATGAAAAATAAATACATTTCTTTGCAGCCTTGCGATTACAATATGCGATGACCTAAAAAGGGATATACGTAAAAAGCCCCAATAGTATAGTAGTAGGATCGATTTTTTACGCTGGTGGTGTAGCGTAATAATAATAATTGTGTACCTATACCTTTTTGGGTCTTTTAAAAGTATTTATGCAGATCCTTTTCATTTCACATTCTGTAATTCCTTTTTTTCATTTACTGATAGAATTCAACGAAGCAGACATCAATGGATGAAATCTCGTTGAAATCCGAGCTGCTCAAGCAGAAAGATGAACTGATTCAATGCCTTCAGAATGAATTGGTAGAAGTAAGATTACAAGAGGCTGAGAATGCGGTGAGTATCATTTGTTTTTTTATTCCCAAAAACATTTCAAAAATTATTTACAAAAACAACAACTTAATGGTAGGCAATGAAAAACTCACAAACTTAAACAAAATTTAGAAAAAAAACTTGCTATAATGTGTTTGTTTTATAGGTGATCATGTCGGATTTACGGTCTCGAATCCAAGAGCTTGAAGAAGAGAAGAAAAAGTTGAGAGAGTCTGCCGTTGACAACTCTGTCGCCCATTTACAAGTATGAAATGAAACATAAAAAAACACTTTGGCGGATATAATGTTGAATGTATATGACTGATAAATGTACTACTGGCAAAAGCGTAGTTGAATGGGAAAACGTACATTTTTATATGATGATATTTTGTCACGCTTTTTATTACATTGTTCTTTATAGGAAGAACTGATAGCGGTAAAGTTGAGAGAGGCAGAAGCGTCTTTATCCCTCAAAGACCTTCGACAAAAGGTTGCAGATCTGACCACTCAATGGCAAAGGCACCTTCAAGAACAGGAAGATGGCAATACAGAGAAAAAAGGAACAGCAACGCCTTTGGGTAATCTCTTCACGTCGAGTCGAATGGAAGTTCAGAGGCTTGAGGAGGAGGTGATGTCACTAAAGCTCAGAGAAATGCATACCATTATAGAACTTAAGGAACATAGACTGAAAATTATGGAGATGGAAACTCAGGTAATGTAGCGTATATCCTGGAATGATAAAAAAACAATGATCCACTGCAAAAGGACTGCTTCAAAGTAAATTTAGCACGAACATTGTATTTGATATTAATGTTGTAAATTTTTATGGTTTTAGGTGCAAGTTACGGCAAATCAATTGAAGAGGCAGGAAGATGAGAGTCGTCGGCTGAAGGAGGATTTAGAAACGTCCTTTGCTCAAAACAAGGACTTTCAGTCGAAACTCAAGGATGAGCGAAGGCGTTACAGTGACCTGGAATCAAAACTTAAAGAGGATTCGGTACATGCGCGTATTAAGGATGCGGAGAAAAGCCAGGTACATACCTATAGCGTATATAAAATGGCAATGGTGAAAGTTGCCAATTTTTATATGGGTATTTGTGTATATTATTATGTATTGTATATTTTTTCATGTTATTTCCGTTGCTCCATTACAGAGAATGTTTGATCTGTCACAAGTCATCTCAGCCCTCCAGCTAAAAAACCAAGAGCTCATGACAGAAAAAGAAATGATGAGTGGTCGCTGTGTGTCATCCTCCAGTGAAAGCAATGGAGATAAACTGGATGCAGAATCGGAAACTCAAGAGCGTATCAAAGAACTTCAAGACACCATTTCAACGTTAACAATACAACTAGAAAGTCTGAAGGAGCAGAGTCAGCAAAATAAATCCTCCGCCGCGACGGCGGCAGAAGAGGCCACGCCCCCCTCGACAAACGGAAATGGGTCCAAGAGCTGCACAACCACAGCTGCTACTACCAATGGTAGTAGTTGCAGTAGTAATAGTAATAATAACGACGCAGCTTCCCCTAACAGCATTTCTAACGGTGTAGAATCAGAGCCATAAAAATAAATATTGTATAATAAATAAATAATAAGGTAGCAATTTTCCTCGTCCCGTTTTCGTATAGTAATCCACACATCGCCAATCACAAGCACCTGTGTACCTAAAAAATGCAGTTTTTCTTCCTGAACGTTGCGTAAAAACTACCTCCCCATTGATAACGAGTACCACTCCATTACGACTACTACAACCCAATAAATTATATCTTCTTTGCAATAAGAGTCTGGTTGACTTCAATAATGGAAGCTATTTGGAAGTGGGACAATTTCACCTGGCGCCCTTTCAGAGCATCAATTGACTTATATTTCTCCATTTCTTTTGCCTTGAGTAACAGCAGAGATGGCAATGCAAATTCGTTTTTTTTATTGAAAATAAGTGTTGTTGTTTCACTTTAGCTAACCATACAAATTATGACCGTATTAACAATTTAAGAAGTGTAATAGTTTTTGTGTACTCAACAAGCACTATATTATGCAGTATTTATTTGTAACTCCATCATTTCACAGACGGCTATAATTTTAGTCTCTACTTGTTCAGAGTCCAGATGCGTTCCGAGTAATGATGAAATGAGCCGTATTGTTTCAAGAAGTGAACCAAAATAAAAATATATGGATGAATACACACACTAATTGTAATAATAGTTAGTTAGCTTGATGAACTAATCATGTTGTTTTAGTGTGAGGGGCTGCGTTACAGGGGCCACATCCCGGTGCCCTTTTCTTTAAGAAGAAAAAGAAAGAAAATATTTTGACGTATTACAATAATTATTAAATACTAATTTATAAGCAATATATGTCATGTATTATTGTAAAAATGTCATTACCGCACATTAATACATATGATTATATAATAGGTCGTTTAACCAAGCATTGAAAATACAGCTAACAAAATTATCGAGTCAATTTGTAAAAAAAAATGTTAGCATTCAAGTATTTAAAATAATGCTGATACGAAGCTCGCATCAAAGAAGAAGATATAAAAAGGCAAATTTTCAAGATA
>JAITYZ010002972.1:0-17020 GCA_027744595.1 Paronellides praefectus
GTCGTATGTGATATTTTTGGAACTAATCATATGTTCCACACCTGAATACAGCGTATCTTTCTCCAGACACACATATGCTGATACATTTTGTAACACCTTGAATCCCCCGTAAGTGAAATATTGCAAACTATACTTATCAACTTCCAGCAAAGTCATCAGTTCCAGCTTGGCGGTTTGACTCAAATAATTAAGGGTTTCTATGTGAAAGCACTGCACAATCAAAGGGCTGCACGGGATTTCTACTTTATTGTAACTACAGTTGTTGTCCAGGTAACCATTTGTTTTTAATACTGATAGAAGTTCAGTTTCCATCTGGTTTTCTTTTTTGTATATGTCAGCGTTATGGTAATCCGGGTACTTGAGTTCTGGAATTATACCCATGATAAAGTGACCAGTTTTGTTTCTGGCATATTTATGTCTTCGCCAGGTATCCTTGTGGGCGGCATCAAGATATTCTTGAAAGCTGGGTATCCTAAACTGACCATCAAAATGATGGGGTCTCCAGCCAACCTGTTCCTGACTCTTTCTTAGCGTTGATAACTGAGCAAAGGTAAAGTCTGAAACCAACCAGTCGTCCAAAATGGTGATGCTTGTGCTATTCAGAGACACTGTTATGTTTTTAGTCCTCAAGTGAGCAAACTCGGAGTGGTTGGCGACATCAGTGGAGTCCTTTAAAGTGATATCATGATGACACACAAGAACATGGTCTTTGGTCACCACCAGATCCGTCTCAGAATAGTCCGTTTTGAACAGCATGGCGAGATCAAATGCAGGGATCGTATTTTCTGGCATTAGGAACTTGGCTCCACGGTGAGCCATGAAAAGAGGAGGTACAATCTTTCCATCCCGAGAAAGTAAGTTGCCTTTCTGTACCTCATGTTTATGGGCGAAAAAGTTTGAAAATATATCTGGCATTAAATCCTTGAATGGGTTCCAACAATGGTGCACATTTGCAAAGAGCAAAATTATTACAAAGGTCTTCACGACATGAAAATGGGTAAATAAACTGGTCATTTTAAAAGTCAAGGGTGATAAATGTCGACGCTGAGGTGAAAACTTCTACTCTTTTTTCCAAACGAGGAAATATCTACAACCTAAGTCAAGATCTAAAACAACTGCAAATTGAACTTGCGTCTTTTGTTGATAATATCAGATGATAATGATTTACAAAAGAATAGATAATTAATTAGAGCGATTTACGGTGTAGCAGTGCACATTTATATTTTACTCTGTCTGCCATTTTACTTCCGATTTCTGGTTTGATTATACGGCAACAATGGCATCTTATACAAATGAATGACGTAAACCCAACAATATGAAAAAGAAAAATTAAGTAAAAAATTTTTTATCGTCCCGATAGCAGACACACGTGCATGATAACATCTAATTTTACTACTCAGCCATCAGCCATCACATAATATATAGCAACATTGAATATTTAAGCAATAAAGTTTTAATACCTACTTCTCAGACAATTGTCTACCATGAATAAAAAATGCCACTTTTTGACGTAAACGTAACAACTTAACATGGTTATAAATTTTAATCTGGCTTTAGTGTTACTTGTTGGTATAGATGTAAATACAGATATTGTATTCTTTAACGTTTTAAAACTGAAGACAAACAATAAAGTAAGTTACCGTTGCTCCAAGCATCTGTAAAAAAATAAAATGAGAGATTTATCTGACTATTAACTTTATTACAACAAACTGATGATTTTATTTTATTTAATAAAATAATTTAATGAGAATATTTACATGTGCCAAAGTATTGAACGTCACTGGAAATATATTGCTGGCTTTGATGGATACCACATTATCATCGATTTCGTTGATTATCAGATGCATTTGATCCGAAGATAGCTGTTTGTGATTCTCTTCGTATGACAACCACTGTTTTAACGTTTTCATCTACAAAAAATTCCACAATTTTAATTATTTTCTTTAAAAAGTACCGACAACCGAAGTATTAAAAACTATAATCAAACAAATTGCGCTAAAATGTGTCTTTTTGATTAAAAAAATCTGAGATTACCTTGTGAGGGATATCTGCCGAGAATACGAAAATGGAGCACGCATTTCCGGTATAATACAGCAGCACACAAAACTTGAGAAAATCAAGAACATTTTCATTGTCAACTAGAATCCTATCAAAATAGAAAGAGTAGTAAAGAATGGTCTCGACTAGGTAGATGGTCATGTTTGCACCAAGCGCTTGATTAACTAAATCCGTTAGTATCTTGAGCGTTTCATAGTATCCTTTCAAACTTGTCAATGAAAACAATATTTTTTGGTTATCTAGCTTTACAGCTGTTGAGCCAGTCATAATTTCCATATCATGCTGAGAAAGTCTGCTGCTGAGACCCAAATTTTTACTAAAGTTTTTTGTAACGGCCCACAACGTTAGTATGCACATTAGATTGAATGCGTCGTCGAAAATGTACATTACTCGTCGCTATTAATGAGCTTACCTGGTGAAATATCCTAACAAGGTTAGTAATCCAACAATGTGATCTTTTGTGTCACAGCAAGTAAAATTACCAGTTTTCCCCATAAAAAATATATACCTACCAGTAGCAATCATTTCCCTCCACCAACCATCAATGCTGGAGTGGGTCAGTAAATTAATATTGTTTTGATTGGAGCCAAGTTCCAGGTTGTGTCCATACAGGGTTTGCACTGAGATGACTAATGTGTGCATTGTCAAAATTGTCAAGGCGAGAAATTTATTTGACATTTTCCATTTTTTGGCACTTTTTGACGAGTTGACCAGTTGCTCAACAGTTTGAGTTAAAAAGTTTCGACGCTGATGTATAAAATTTATAATGTTACAAAACTTTTTACCATGCAGCCAGTAATTTTTAATTACAACGCAGGTGTGAGACATGGTAAATATAAATGTGAACAATTTTAAAAAGTAGATTGGATTTTTCTTGCCAGTGGACTGGAAAAAATGAGATCGAAGCTCGGCCAAAAGCCAAAATGCCAACAAAACTGTTACTAGAAAGCTATACAGTTTTCGTAGTCTGGATGTTGTGACAATGTAGGAATCGGATTTTAATGTTAAATGAAAAGGACAAATGCCAAGATAATAGGAAAAATTAAAATAGGTCACAAGAAAATTGCAGCTGCTTTCACTCAAAGGGCCAGCATTGCTATATTCAGTAGTGGGTGTGTTCCCAATTGTGTTTAATTTTTTGATTTTGCTCCCGTAAAACAACATTGTCAACTTTTGGTTTTGGCTTTACTTTTAAGGTCACGGCACTATAAAAACTACAAGTCAAATTTGTGTCAGTATTTCATACGAAATGGTTCTATTGGGTTGGACTAAAGTAGTTTACTTTTCCAAACAAATAACCACCCGTATTACGTAAGTTTTTTAAATACACTTTGTTCTCATTGTTAGATGGTTGCATAAGCAAAAAAACTATTTCTCTTTAAACTCTTTATCTATAAACAATTATTTCAGTAAAATTGTGTAACGTGAAGATGGTGCCATACAATAAGATGAAAAGTATTAACAAGTTTCTATGATGTCGACACCTTTAAAAAATTCTTTTTAACAAAAGTGTCGATCTGATCAGTTATTTGTTTAATTGAATTCAAGTGCAAATTGGTTTCTTTTGTAGCCAAGAATTATGAATTGGAAAAGGTGTACATTAAATAATGTGTTGCTACGTGCTGTCGGTGCTGTGTACATACTTTTTACATAATACTTACCAAGAATATTTTTGAATAATATCCACACAAATGTGTGGTGTATTTATGGACACAAAGTGTCAATATTTTGACCTGCTGCTATACAAATAAATATCCCCAATTTGCATGTTCAAACAGTGCGTGCAAACTTTGTACTTAAAATGAACAAGAATAAAGCGGTATAACGCGTTAATAACGTTGTAACCTGGAACCGCTGTAATAATGAATTGAAGAATAAAGCCATTACGTAATATAATTAAATTAGCAAATTAAATAATTAAAGTTACGATGTAAGTCATTTTTAAGTTATTGTATTCACAGACAGACAGACAAGCTTTTTCTAAAGTAACTTGGCAGATCCAATAAAAAACGATTTATTAAGCCAAATAGAAACAACTTTATTGTCATGCATTGTGCAAAATATATCAATGTAAATCATTTATATTTGAATTAGTGAATTTTTATCTAGATGAAAATCTGTTGTGCCGTATTGCGCATTTACGTAATTTGGGATTTTCATTTAATCTTTTTTTGCAATAGAGTTGGAATTATTGTTGTGAAAGTTTGGAAGTTTTAAGAACAATTAATTTTAAATGCAAGTGCATCATAATAACCTAGAAACCGGAGCACCACACAAACAGGACAAGGGGAAACTGTTCCTTGATTCCACGTGCTAGTTATTTCAGACGTAACATCATTAAATAAACCATATTAAACTGTTTGGAAGGGCCTCCTTTATTATCTAACTCACTAAGACGTTTCGAATAAGGTATTTATACGTCATATGTCATAACAGCATTAAACCTATTTTTCCTGGTTTTTGATTTTCGGAGCTAAATTCCTTATGTATCGATTATAGAAAACAATATTCGAAAGTCGGAACCTTTCCTGAGCTATCAGGTGTACCACCGGACAATGTAAAAAATGATAAAGACTTCGACGAGGCTCTTAATACTTATAAAAATGCTTGACATGGAACATGACATGCGGGCTTTATGGAACTTCAGTCTAAAAAGATATCATTAATATGTTGATATCGTTAAAGCAATCATTACTTTACTAGATAATGAGATGTTAACACAAGTATTCACAGTTGGATGATTCAACTTTTCTCCATAAACATGCAAATATGAATTTAACGAACAAAAGATTCCTTTAATTTCCTTAAAGTTTTGATTTTTAAATCAATTTTTGGTGCAATTAAAACAAATGCATATAAACAAAATTTACTACTGCTTTTTATGCATCTATTATTACAAGGTACGTTGGGTCAACATCCACCAATACTCGGCAGAAAAGCTTGCAACCAAATACCAAAACGTTTCATACTTAAATCGTATGGGATGTAATGCCCGTGTTTGTTTTCAATGAATAAATATTCAATACTCCCTTTTACTCACTCTCGTTGCTTTACCCACATCACATATCATATTAGTCCATTCGCTATGCCTCTTTACTTGCCTAAAACGTGTTCTTCTTCAAGGATAAGAAAAAAGGTTAAAAATCTGATTTATAGAATGCACCCAGCTAAAAGATTTCACGAATTCCCTTTCCTTTCTTCTTCATATGCCCTTGAACGAGGACATTAACACGGTTTACAGAAATATGCGGAGTTTAGACTTATAAAAATCGATTTGGGCAAAAAAAATGGCAGATACATTTTTAAATAATATAAAATTTGGAATAATGTGTTTTAAGGAGTAAATATATTTATGGTATGGGTCAGTAAACATCGACATGTTTAATTAACAAACTTCCAATTTTAAATATGTTTTTTCATCCGTCTTTCACTGTGTTTATTTATTTAATTATTCCTTTTCATTTTATAACTTTAAAAAATAATTCACAAAACTTGACGTGTAATCAAATTGATACCAACATACTGAATAAGGCAAAACATCCTGAGCCAATGGAGAATATATAGTTGGATCACAAAAAATAACTTGTTTGGTTATAGTAAAGGACACACATTTATGTATTTTTTAAGAACGGGGACGGGAACCCCCTCTGCGACGTGAATCGGGACTTGGAACAGTCTCCTCGACTGTCGTACTATCTGTTATGTCCGTCTCCTGTTCCACTGATGGTTGGGGCCTCTTTCTCGCCGCCTGTGTACGTTTTTGGTGGGCGTCTATCCGCTTCTGAACACGAAGTTCCCTGTCCTCCACTCTTTTTTCTCGTTCATCTAAACTCCGCTCACGTTCCTCCAGCGCTAATTCCCTAATCTGTGATGCAGCTTCCCTGTCCTGAGTAAGATTACCAAGCCGCTGTTCCCTTTCGACAGCCAACTTCAAAATCCCAACTTCACGCTCATCCAGCGCTTTCTCCCTCATGGCTATCTTAACTTCACGCTCCTGCAAACTCTTATCAGTTGCCAATCTTTGCTTATCAATGTCTTTGCTTCGTTGGTTTAATTCGTCCCCACGAATGTCAAGGGCGTATTCCCTGTCTGACAAGACCTTTAGTCAATTCCCACAAAATATTTTATTATTTATCCAACGCAAATTTTAATTAATTATTTTTTTTGTAAAACCGAACCTCTTCTCTGTCCATAATCGCGTCTTGAAGTATTTCCAAATCCACTTCCGAAGTTTTTGCCGGCTTTTCAGCGGGTTTAGCATTTGAATGTTTTGCATGCCCGCGTCCTCCCCCCGTGTTTCTTTGGGGAGCGGTTGATTCCACCTGAGCGGACTCTTCATAATCTTGCTAAATATTCAACCCATATCTTCAGATATTTCCCCACTTTTTGATTTTTATTAAATGTATTTTTTTTATTAAAGTTTCCTTCTACCTGTTCTTCCTCTGCGGTATCCCGTCCCCTGGCAATCCCCAGTCTTCGGAGTTGCTGCTTGTTTGAAGGCTTCCCCTCGACCTCCACCCACATCATGACTAGCACGACACCCAGCACCACTGCCAAACTCCAATGCTTCATATTTATTATTGTTTTGCACTTGTTTGTATACTAATTACTAATTTAGTGACAATATAATAATCTGAAATACCACCTTCCCCGACGACACACACTACCAATAAACAAAAAAAATCAACAATCGGCAACCTTTTTTTTGCAAGACAAGACGATTTCTCCTTTTCAGTCAAATTATTTAACTGCTTCTCTTCCCCCTTTCTAAAGTGCACTACTTTAAGCTTGATCACATAACACGGAGGTTACCAATAGACTTATCGTAACCAGACTGCACTTGTTTCTCATTCACATGTATAGCAGCTTACATTACATCTTTTGTGTTTTCTACTTTGCTGCTATTTTAACTTGTCTACTCTACAAAGTATAATAATATGTACCCCATAATCCCATCCTATTTCACTAAACAATCAAGCAACAATGATGATATTGATGATGACGATGAAGCATGAAGAACACCTTTTGTACAATGCAGGCCCTGCATCATTAATACACACTTGCACGTTTTGTTTAGTATACGTGCATGAATCATGCAGCATGATGCATCAGCAGCATACATACTAGAAACCTGAAAATATGTATCATTCAGTTCGCCTCTTCTCATCGTCATCTTAATCAAATACTTTAAAAATTGCAGGGACAAAAGTTGTATACTATTGTGGCCTTCAAAAGTACCCAACAGTACCTTCTCCCAAAAATTTAATACTGCTCTTGTTATTATTATTATTATACAAAAGGAACAAACCTGTTGTTTTCATGGTAAGGGTGTGTTTAATTTTATGTTCACTTCCTTGCACACGGGGACACCTCATGTTTAATTGCACTAGTTTTGGTTTCTTTTTTATTCATGTAAAGTGAAGGTAACTGGGAGTAAAAATACATTTTGGTACATACACACCTGCATACAAGCAATCAGAGGCTAATGGAAATATGTTGGTTGTGTTTTTGAGAAGTTTGTTGATGCACTGACAAAAATTCACAGTTATAATTCAATAGTATTACATAGCCTTATTGATTGATCACCACATTTGTTACGATTAAAGAGTTGCCTAAAATCAAGGTTAAACAGGGGCTGTTCATCAGCCGCTGTTGATGATCTGAATTTATTGAATGAGTGTACTTTAATTAAGGCAAGATTTCACCATTAATTTATTGGAGTTTACCAAATTCATAAATAAATAAATGATTAAAATATATTTTTAAATAATTATATTGCACATTGCACATATTATTTTATTGGTTTGCTGCAAAACTCAACAATGATTGAAATAAAAAATGCCATGTTTCGTAAACCTTCTATTCGTCTGATAACCGACACCGGAAGGAGCAATGTACCTATTTGAAATTAGGTTGTTGTCCAGTGAATAGTGGTAGTATTATTACTTGGGGTTTCAGTTGTTGAAATGTCACAGTCTTGTTTGTCACTCTTTCACCATCGCAGCGGTATGACACAGGAAAGCATCTTCCATTGTCACATCTAAATCGCTCCAAACTACACTCTGGACAATTCATTTCGTCGCCATCATCACCCATATACACTCCTGGTATGCATCTTTCATCGTCACATTCAAACTGAAAATCAACAAACAAAAAGGTAATAGTTTCCGGTATAAATTAAAAACCGTATAAAAATTTAGGTTTCAAACATTTTGGATATTCAGTGACTTGCGTGTGAAACGACTACCTTGACAAGGAGTGCCAAACAAAGGAGTACGGAAAATGCATTGATCTGTCATTTCTTCAGTGGCTTTAATGGCCGAAATGACAGACAATGTCAATATATAACTGTGTGCGTTAAAGTGTTATCATAAAGCAAAAGCGGCACTATGAAAACATCTTAATAGAAGCCTCAGTTCGTGTGGGGATTTGGATTTTTGCTTTACTGACAAAAGTAGTACAGTATGTATGCGTCATTGAGTGAATGCGGCATATTTAACTATTTCCTTCCGCAATCCATTTCGGCCATTTCGGCCATTTTTGCCCTCGGCCGTCCAAAATAGGGGTGGACGTGGAAGTTTAACATCCTTGTTTGAGATATTATTTTTCATTCAGTTTATAATGATAAACGTAAGAACGATGATAAGATTGAGTTGACAGAAGCAGAACAGCCTGAGGGTGAGTTGAAACTGAACACGATCACCGAGCAAATGCAGATACGTAATGGACAACGACAATATTAATTAATTTTAACAACAGTCAGAATAGTATTTTATTACAAAAGGACTATGGACTTTTTAAATAATTATGATGGTTAATAGATCACACAGTATAAATAAGGCGAATGCCTAAAATTATGTAAATTATTGACATAAACCTTCATGTAAACAAATATAATCATCCAGTGATATAACTTATATAAAAAATCCAAGAAAAAATATTTAAAGTTTAAAATTTTGTAAATCCAGCACTAGCCGTTGTTTTTTAAATGCATCGCTTGCAAGTACAAACGCTATTATAACATGCAGCGCCACAAGTGCATCGCCAACCACCTGGCCATCCAGAACAAAGAAAGTCCCCTGAGAACCTGTTACAAACCCATCGTTTGGATCTGCTCAATCGGAGCAATGAACCTTCTTCAGCCTTCAGGGCGGAGGCAGAGCAGCTTGCTACCAGGACTGTAGCAAGAACAACCGAAATCACAAGGAACAGGGCGACTTTGTTCATCGTACCAAGTTACTTTTTCACCTGCTTTCGAATTAAATTACTGGAAAAATAAATTTTAAAGTTAAAAATTATCGACCACATTTAGAAACTGTAAGATTACTTTGTACTTACCCAGGATGTTTTGAACAAAATATTGCTATAAAATTAGTGGAGCCGAAAATATTATTGCAACTACGTTATTTTAAAGACCAACAAGAAAGTTTTGGAGATTTTTTACTCCTGTTGGATATTTACTTGAAGGAGTACGAGAGGGACCTGGGAGATTAAATTTACTCGACTGGTGTTGAGTTTGAGCAGTTAACTTGAAGACGGATTGCTGACTGATAATGTTTAAAAAAAAAGAACTATCTATTTATATCATTTTTCCGTTACTGGTCGCGGAAACATAATTTTGAATGACAATGACACAACACATTTATAATAAAACGGTTACTTTTTGTGATAGTCTGATTTAGATTTGCAGGTGTTTTCGTTTTGAGGACAGGTCATAATTAAAATACATTTGATACCTAAAACTACTGTTATGGTGCTTTATACTAAAAAAAACCTTTCATACATACATATCAATATCGCAAATTATCACGAACAAATATTCAAAGTCCCGTTTTCAAAAACAGAAATATTATTTGACCGAATAAATCAATAAAATTCTTCTCAATCTCTGCACACAAGTGCAATGCATTTACATGTTAAAAAGTTAATTCGGAACGCAGCTGTCATCTGACATGGTAGAGTTTTAAACTTGATGTCTGACATGTTTTTGCATTTACTTTTGTTGTTGTTTTTGGTTTTTTGCGGTTAGCTTATTCAAAACTTAAAAACGAATGTAAACTAATTATCATTATTAGGGATACGCAGTATAACTGTTAAGATCACTCTGTGGGTCTGGCCGTCCGTCTGTCCGTCCGAACAAATTGTTCTCGGCAGCCGTTAAGAACGTTTGAATTTTGTTTTAAGTAAAAAATAGCTAATTATTTAGTGTAAACCAGTTTTATGTCAATCGGTTGACCCGTTAATTAACCACCTGCAAATAACTGACATTTTTTGGCAAAAACTATTTCATAATTTGTAAAAAATAAATCAAGTATTCTTCCCTCCTGGTACTTATATTTCTCAATGCCAATGGTACAAATGTGTATACGTGTTTATATTAATGTGTGTGTATGTGGAAAATTTCCACTGGAAATATAAAAATGTCTGAAAATTTACTATGGTCTAATCGATAGGCCTCATATAGAAGATCAATATTCACCACATGACGACCATAATCATCACCTTTGACCTCAACTTCAAAATCAAAATGAATACGTAATATCAAAGGTATTAAATTGAAAATATTACATAATCTCCTAAGTGTTACGTAGAATTCCCTGCCTATCCCTTTCTATATTTGCAGGGTTTATTTTACATTTAAAATTCGCCAGTAGATTTAATTTAATCAATTTAAAGGAAGTCGAAATTTACGTAAGCAAATCGAAAAAACTCAAAACATAGTGGCAATAGAGGACCGTCGCTAGGACAAAGTAATTCTCTGCCAGCGCTATGTAGAAAATTTTGTTCTGAAAGATGTACAAGAAGGTAAAAAATGTGGACAACCCGAGAAAAAGTTGACAAGTCAATACATCGTTTTTTTAGGAAACAGCATTAACAATACCGATGACGTGAATATACCAGTTATATTGAACACAAAATCATAGCAATATCCATAATATTTTCACTCGTGTCGAGTTTAACACTTTTTCAAAACAAAAAACAAGGAAATGATATTTCCACCGGGCTTTATGTGGAAAATCACTTGTCCATAACTTGCATGCAAGCGACGATATGTAAAAATTAAAACGTGTCATAAGTGTGTTTGTCATAAATTAACAGTATCAATGCGATCATCAAGTAATTAATATTTATCTTAATCACAATGTCCATAATCGCAATATTGGAAGGTGTATTGTTATCCTGGCACTACAACGTTTATTGCTGGTTTTAATCCCGTTGGACATATAACGGTAGAGAAATCTGATCACTATAATAGTTTACTGACTGATATGCTCAACTGGTTAATTCATATAATCTCTTTAGGCTTATAAATATTTATATGATGTAATCGGTACTTGATGTGTTATTTTTTTATGCGTTTTGCTTTCAAAATTGCTTCAATACGAAACGCATCGCCGGATCATAGAGTTAGAGGTTGTCTGATATTTTTGAACTCAAGTTGTAATTATTTTCAACGTTATTTGTCAGTTAAACTTGGTATTTATTTTTTGACACAATCTAATTAGTAAAAACAATTAAAATCTCCGTTTTATAATAAAAATAAATATGTTTGCTCGTGTTTGAAAATTAAATTTGAAAAACACATTTCTTCGCCAATGTTTTAGTTTAAGAAAAATATTATGAATTTTTTCCATTTTCTCATAACTACCAAAAGTGCAGATTACACTTTCGAAGAAATCCGAAAATCAATCGCTTTTCACCTTTAAAAAATCAGTAAAGATAATTGTTTTACATCGCAGACCGCCTATATAGTTATTACTTATATGTTGCGGTATTATTTACAACTTATTGGTTGTCTGTCGCAAAATTTAATATACAAAAATAAATATCGTGTTTTGTTTAAAAAATATTGTTTGTTTTTAAAAAGATTGTTTTAATAACCACATCGGCTAAACTGTTCGCAATTTCAGAACAACAACTTGTTTATGTCATCTGCTTGTTTTTTGGTTATGAGCAAGATTTATATTTGTAATCAGCTTGGAAAAATGAAAGTTTTTAGGCATTTATGCAGCAATTCGTTAAAAGGCATTTAACTGGAATTAATAGTTTTCCATAATAAATCAATAATTAATAGGCAGTTAGAATTGCCAAACCTTGAAAAGAAAGAAAAGAAACATTTCTAAGACATTTCTTTGGCTTAAACTTATTTCATATTGTCTCACTGCAGCCATCTAAAGTTTACTGTGTAATACCGTTGGTCCAGTACAACTGTCTGCATTTTTAAAAAGCTTTGTGTAAAATTCTTCTGCTGAAAAGCTCTTCTTTACTTGTTATAACAACAACTAATTTCCTTAAATAATATTTCCAGAATGCACGTTTCCAAACGGTTAAGGAAAAGCACTAAATTTCAATTTCATTGTTCTCCTTCATTCGCCCTATATAATAAGCTATTTCAGCACATGTCCCCTGTAATTCTAAATTGGTCTCCAACAACAGAGCTATTTGACACGGATGGCAAAGCAAGACATAAATATTATCTTTGGTACATAAATGTATTCTTTGTTGCTGGAATTGTTGGATTTGGGTCCTGTGTCGATGTGATAACACACCCCAGGGAATCTGACGTTCCTCTTGTGGTTATATCGTTTGGCTTGGGAGCAATATCCTTTCTTCTTTGGGCTTCTGCTCCCGTATTGATTTCTCATGTGGATGATTTTGTATTTGGATTTACATGTTTGAAAGGACTTTGGACTCAACTTGGTAAATAAAGATTTCTTTAAATTTAAAAGTAATATGGTTTTTAAACTTGTTAAAAAAGCTACATAAATCAATCTTGCAGAATCAACCGCCCACCCACAACCACAAAGGGACAACTTTTACTACTGGATGAAATTGTCCATTGCCCTTCAAATGTCGGTGCTGGTATTTGCTTTCATTTCAGTAGCATTTGTGCCTAGTTTAATGTACACCAGCATGGATCCTTTCAGCTACACGTTCCCCAAACTAATTCCATCATCATACATTTGTTTTCGTGGCAACAATATTTGCTGCGGAATAATAAGCGTGTGTACTTTCTTCCTACGCTATCTTTCAGCTACCATCGGCATTGCAGAGGGATGTCGATTCTTGTCACTCTTGTTACCCATGTACTTGTACATAATTGAGTTGTCATTGGTGATGGTTTTGTCATATTTGTAGCTTGTAATCTAGCAACAATTCGTGGATATCACTTGCTCCCCGTTGAAATTTATTGGTTTATGCCTACAGTATCCATAATTTGTACATTTTTTGTCTATATTATGCTTCAATTTCTTGTAGTTTTCCGTAAATAGTGAAAACATTATAAAAAATAGACAAATATCATTAATATGGTCGAGGAGAGAAGACCAAAATTCAGTTTTAATTCAAACCCCTTTCCAACAAAAATATATCAGAAAAAAATATGCTGCACTAAAGCCTATCCCACTTTCTTATGGAGGCTTTTATGATATCACAAAAGGATCTGAGGTTGAATACTTTTACTGGATATTTTGGAGGACCGTCGACGGGCTGATGATTTTATTTTAGGGCTCATCTTGCAAACATACTGAACATGCTGAGTAATTCAACCAATATCATATTTTTAAAATACTAATTTTAATTTTCACTCAATCAATATTTATTAATACCATGTTTCGTGTATCATTACAATACATTCATCCGTGTTTAAGAATATTTCTATTTTAGCGAATCATATATCCATAAAAAAGATAACTGAAGGGCTTAGAGTTGCTAAAAATAACGTAAATGGGAAAATTGATTTTTAAATCCAATTTTGTTTATACATTTTATTCAGCTTGGTACATTATAGTTACATAAAATAAAATAAAATAAAGAAAAATTGGTACATGAAAACGCAATTACGGTAGCACGCTTTCGGAATGAAAATATTTTATCCTGCTGAAATGTAAAATTGATTGCATGATATTTTTGTTTACCCTTAAATGCTTTACCAACACATTCCTTTAAACAAATACTAGGAGGTAACACATAACTCTAACATTACTTTGATATACGTTTTATATAAATTTATTTTAATTTAAATCTTAAAATTATACATGCTTGGGTATAACTTGATACAAATGAATACATTTTGTGAACGAAACAAAACCTGATATTTATTTTCTCCACCTCTCATGGTTTCAGGACATGTGATACATATTGTTTTGTGCGAGTAATTAGCACTCCATATGTGCAAAAAGATTTGAATTTCAGCTTACTGCTTAAATAGGTTGCATAATAAATTCAAATTGTTTAATGTTTTCCAGTAAAACAGATATAAATAAACCTTGACCACTTTATAACTTTTTGATATGTTTTCAATTATCAGAATTATAAACGACAGCAGAAACAGGATTGAACATAGGACGACAATGGGTACAAGTTTATTTAGAGTAATAACGTCCGGACCACTTGTCTCGTATCCAAATTCTTCCTTTAAAAGGTCTAAAAATATAAAGTCATTAAACTCAAACCACTTTCTCCAAAACTCGTCCAATCCAGCAGCCTGTATTCTGCCAATACTCTCAAAAATCCAATCTCTGTTGACCATATAAATTTCCCAAAAGTTTGGGTCCTCATTAAATAGCTGTGGTATAGCATGACACTTTGAATTTGGTTCATTATGAATTTCCCTTAACCATTTTTGAATACTCAATTTCGTTCTTGACGCAAAATCTGTACTAACTTGGGTTATCAACTTGTGTTTGGTTTCTTTTGAGTGCAAAAACGACAAAAATGAATCATTCCACAAAGCCATGTCAGTTGACACCTTGTATAAGCTTTGGTTAAGCTTCTGTTGATAAGTTTCACCTTTGAAATATGATAACAAAACTGTGGTCTCCCATCTGTGATAAAACACAATCTTATAACGACGATCCAAAGCTTCTTCCAAGCTTTGAATTGTTTTTGGTTGTGGGCTCACAATCGCAAGGGATGTTATTTCATTGTCGTACACTGACCATATCATCAAGGCGCCAAAAACAAAATAAATATACATTCTGCTCCTTAACTTTGGAATGTCCTTTGGCTCTCGTGTGAACAACGAGTACAAGAAAAGCAAGTGCTCCAAGAAAGCACTCAGCGTCCAAAATATTTTTGAGAGCTTTCCAAAATGTCCATCTTTTATAGTGAGTACCACTGCAAAGCCAAATATGCCAGATAAAAATATGCAATAAATAAAGTTTGGGAAAGGGGCAGTCCACACGATATAGTTCCAATATTCACTTGCTTCCTCAGTACTAGCTTGAGTGCTACTAATGCCAGATGTACAATATATATACTGAAATGCATAATAGATTTTGTAATGAAATTTTGTAAATCCAGGATTTGTATCATAGCTTATATATGAAACACCAGGAAAAATGTACTGGTAATTATCAGACTGTTTGTTTATTGGAATAGCTGACAGGGAAAAGTTGTGAATTTCCGAGAGTATAAATCCCGCAGAAACTGAATAACTGCAATATCTCGTCTTTTTCAAAATCCCGTGAAACTTTCTTGCACATTGAGATAATTTTCCATTTCCTGAGTAAAATACGTTTTCTCTGAAACCATCGGTAAAATGTGATAAGTCAATTATAACGTCTTTAGTTGCAACACGAAACATGTTTCGATGAAATGTCATTGGTCGAGTTAGACTATCGATGAGTTGGTAAGTTATAGGTTCTAAAATGTCCCACGAATTTTCGCAGTAGCCATTACAAAAGACAATTGTTGCCGCAAGTTGTGTATGATGCCTAATTGCAATTTCAATTTTTATTGCTGGGATATTCCTGTAGTAATATGTTGTACTTGGGATGGCGGTGAGCAAGAGTTTATGAAGAGGCAATTCTTGAAATTGAGGGGTATACAAGCCAATGTCATGAAACTTTAGCGGTGTGTATATATTTATAAGAATGGATGAGGGGAGGAGCAATAAATGACCAAATATTTCTTTGAGGTTTATGACCTTATAAATGAAAATAAACTTGCACTGATATGAGGTGAATTTTGCATTTTGTAGAGCTGGAATTTGACGTGGGTAGTTGAAGTGTGGGTAGATGGATACATGAGGTAGATTAAACCAAATATCTGGCCAAATATAATTGTAAATGTGACAGTGGTGATAAGTAGAATGACCGAGCAGACTTTGAAAGTATGAAAGTAGACTTTGTTGAAGGTACTCATCGTAATAATAATCGTATGCTGTTATTTGCGGACTTGAAGAGGTACACGAGCAACAATGAAATGCTATTAGAAATACTGTCAAAAATAACCGTAACATTTTGATTTTTGTTGTGGACGTTTGAGAATATTTTTTAGTGGTAAATAATACTTAAATAGCACAAATGGCTGTCCTAAAAATGGAGATACGTTATGTAAATGCCGCAGAATAGAAAGGGAAGTTTAAGCTTCTTTTTATAAAGAAGACGGCATAATAGAATAGGAATGGCAGTTTTATGGACCGCAAAGAAGCTATTGGTTATAAATGACCTAAACTTATGCTGGCATTGGAATGCTATGATGGAACATGGCATTTTTCATAGCATATATACTATAATCAATAACATTTAGAAAAACATAAAGGTTGGCTGTAATCGAAATATTAAGTAGGTACCGTATCGCAACCTAATATCTGAAAATAAGCTTATGGCATTAAGAGTGTTTTATGTTCGGATCTAGTACTGCTCATACTGTTCATGTTGGTAAGAAATTGGTATTATAAGTAGCAAAGCTATAGCTGAAACTGAATATATAAAATCCCCTGTCCGTCTGTACGTACGTAATTTTTCAACACAAATAATTACACGGCTATACTAATTAACATCAAACGTGAGCTGATTGCATCAAAGCTGATTGTGCATTGGCCTAATTAGTCAAATTTGCATAAATTCAGCAATTTTTGCAAAAAAATGTGTTTTTGCATGAATCAATGTATTTTGACACGCTGATTACGAATATGATACTTATTTTTTTGCGAGTCAATGCAAAAAATAGCAAA
>JAITYZ010002973.1:0-11554 GCA_027744595.1 Paronellides praefectus
ATATGTGGGAGGGGTAGATGATAATGCAATGCAAACGAATGCATGGAAATATGGATATTACGATGTGTTGTGGTTTCCTATACTATACCCCTATTTGTGCTTGGCTTAGACTCATGATTTTCTATTAATCATAATCATGATAAAGTGAAACGGGACAATTCGGAGTTTATATACATGACATATCAGGAAGATGATGCTTTCTGTCAATGTTAACGCAATGAATATTATTAACGGCCTGCACCGCACATGTTTGTTTGTAGTAATAAATAACCAACTGCAAGCAAGATGATAAATTCAACACGAATGACGAGGAAGGAATATGAAATGATTTTTCTTATGGTGATGATGATGACGGTGCATCTTGATGATGGATTACTTCTTCTCTAGAATAAAAATTAGGTACAGCACAGAACAGAGGAAAACCTTTCCTTCACCCAAAACCATTTTCTCGCAACAACATAAAAAAGTCATCTAAAGCTAGATGCTACACGGTAAAAAGTTGACTGGCCTTTTTTCTACTGTTGCTTATTAAGACAACAGGTTGTAAAACGTTTAAAAACATGTTGTTCATAAAAAATATCTGGACATGTGTTCACTGGATAGATTTTTATTATGGTAGGTAGGTAGGTAATATGTAAAGATGTATTTACGAAGAATGTGAAATGAGATGTTTTACAAGCATAATCAAGTACAATAATTATTAGTATAAGCTTTTAAGGTTTCTAATTTTCAAATCCCCGTCTATATGTATGTAGTAAGCGTAATTATGTGAACAACATTGTTGTACCGCACTGCATACAAGTCCAATTTCAAGGATCAATAGCTGACTGTTTAAGAATTGGGGAGTTTTTGTGTTGTTTTGTTTGATGATGATGATTGAGATGTGAGAACTTTGAAGTATACGGAAAAAATGCTTATTTCGTTGATAACCATCTTATTTTTATGACGGAAGTCAAGTTTTTCATCTACACTCTTTGCCCTGTCTAGTTTAGTATGAGTAGCCAGCGACGTAAAAATCGTTCTTTTGAAACTTTTTATTACAATCATTCAGCTCACAGTTTAAAAAATTCACTTAATTATGACATCATTATTACCATTGTTTGGGATTGTAGTGCAATTTAACCCCAATCAAAATTAAAGAAGCGAAAAATCCATTAGTTCGTACCCTCACGTTCAGCGTGTAATATCTTTAAACGTGAGTCCGTGAGTCATTTGTTTTTGGTGATTGGATCGGCAAGTACATGGGGACGTAAATGATAAAATTATGCGTGGGTTAAAGAAAACAACTTTTTATTTTTTTTATTTTTGAATAGAGAGAATATGGAAGACGAAATAGATTCAATCCATCAAACAGCACAGCACCAAAAGCTGGAGACAGCAAATAGCAGAGTGCACTTTACTAATGAAAACCAAAAACCAGAGCAATGTAAATCGCATCAATAATAATAAGAACCATTTATCTTCATCATCAATCATAAAAATCATAATTTTTCACGCCAATTAAAAATAAGTTTCGTACATTATTTGTACACACCCACACAACAAACTCATTGGGTTTGGTATCGATTGAGCCATCTCTCCCAAGTGTAAAATATTGCTTTTCCCGTACACACCTTTACTAATTGCATCCTAAAGCAACTTACATGGGAGCTTACAATAACTCGCAATCTAACTTTCATTTTTTTCTCTCTCTCTGATCTGTCTCACTTCTCTCACTCAAAAAATGTAGCTAAATAACGAACAAACCAATTACACACACACATATCGACAAAAGGTTGAAAGCATAAATATTATAGGAGCTCCTAATCCATGTCGTCATCATTTCAAGCAACACCCCAAAGCCAAGAAAAAAGCCAGTTGGAGCGAAATGCATAAAGCGAATCAGTTTTTTTCTTCATTTTCATACCACACAGAAATAAGCAATGAAAATTACACTGTAGAATCGCAATATACCTACCAATGTTGTTCATCTATGTTCAGCATAATACATAATAATAATATCTCAATTCAATCAACCTCACAAAGACAAGGAAAGGGTTTTAATGTCAAGTCACAAAGCAAGTGAAGCAGGTACGCATGTATGCAAAGCTTACATATATTGCAATCTGTTTATCAGTCAATACAGCGTAATAATAAGTACGTACAACAACGCAAGTATTTTCATGATTACAGGTATGCAAACATCCACCACTGTAATTGTAATAACATAGTAGTGTAGTGCATGCTTTATAATCTTGCCGTCACTCATACTCTGCCATATAACCACATAGCTTATTTGAATTTGCATTCTGGTAACAACCCTTTCATTTGGTACACATAATCACACCCATATAATTCAAGACCTTTTGTAGATGCAAAACGTATGTATACCTAATATTATGTATGCTTTTTTTAGTTGAATGCAATGATCAATCAAACAAGTTGCTTTGTGGCTATATAATATTTTACCATTATATTCTACATACAATGTACACCTGCATGCAGTAAAATATTCAGTCAAAATTCATTATACCATATAAAAAAATGGCTAAACTACCTGAAAGATTGGGCATTGCTAGTCCATTAGAGTAATTTGCATTTTATGCTCACTCTTTTTTATATGCCCGGAGGAACTAGCATTAGCAAATCAGCTTGACGGACTGGTCTTCACTATACAATAATACTCAACGTATTATATCAACCCACTGGATTGTAAATGTGAACGACCAGTCTCTACAGCTTACACAGCGAGTATGCATTATATTTTTTACAAGTTGAAAAGGGTTATGTCATGCTAGCATCGCATAAATTATGTCCTCTTCCTTGCAATCCATTGTGAACAATTCATAATCTCTAAAGAATATATACCTTTGAATATTTTATTGTGAGGTAGCGGACTTTTTAATACGCCTCCCATTTCAGTTTATGTGACATATGAATGCTTCAATATAAAAAGCATATAAACCTACTACAGCATACTGAGCATACATGTTATATGTAAGAATGTAATAATAAGCCATCATCGGGCACGTATGTATTGCTTTCCTTTGAAGAGGGGAAAAGAAAATTTGATTTGTACACAGACAGAAACAAATGATAAAAGCAAACTTTAAAGTTACTTTCGCTGTGTTAACCGCTCCGATCAATTTACATTTGGATTCCGACATGGCACAAATGTGTACAGTGTACATACATACATGTATTTGCCCATTTGGAATATTTGGATTTGGTTCTTATAAAAAACTGGTGTGTATTTAAAAAATAAACTAAAATAAATTGTGTACAATATTTCATACCTCCTCTTTTCGGGTTATGTATAATATTTACTTTTTACTACATGAAGCTGTAAAGTTGAAATCGGAATGTGGTTCTCTCCCTTCATAATATGACATGTAGGTAAATGAGAATGATGATGATGAGTGATAGTTGTTATTCGCCAGTTGGTTTATAGTACTTGAACTCACCCTACTGCCAATTGCAAGCACCAATCTACATCACGCATGTAAAGGAAAGGAAGGAGCAAATAAAACGCTCATTATATTATTGTGTTTGAGTCAAGTTTGATGCATGAAAAGAATAAATGTGTGTGTGTAAAAAAGTGGAAAGGTTTTCTACTTTATTACATGTATACTTTATTTTTTATTCTGTGTAGTTGAAACTGTTATAAAGGTATAAACCTTCTCCAGCAAAATGAGAACGAACAAGTTATACAAAAAAATACAAATGCATACGTTGTAAAATGTAATATTTGTTGTATAAGAAATACATATTATTCAGCTTGTCATAGTAAAAAAAAGTAATGCCAGATTAGAGCAAGCACTTTTTAGCAGCCCACCACCACCAGCTAAACAGAACAACTTTTTTTCTGGGGGAGTTTGATGTACTCTCAGTCTGAGTGAAGAGAGAATGCAGCAGTGGTGAAAAAAATGAATCTCACTTTATACAAGATGAACACACGACGTTTTGTGGATAAGTATAACCTGGTACCACACAAAGAAGGGAAAGTAGTAGTGGTGGTAGTTGGATCAATGTAGTAAGTTGCCGTTGTTGAGCAAGTGAGGAGTTTTCCAGCTTGCCGGGGGTTGATAAAGATGAGTTGTGTGTATTGTGTACTCGCCGATGTAAGAGTTTGGGACGATGAGTTTCCTCCTTTAATTCTCGTTTCACATGGCATCATGAAGCTTTTTTTTAGCTGACACTCAGCTTGCATGTTTGCATTTGGTTCGTCCTGGTCGACGAAAGATAGATTATTGGGCTGGTTTTCCATGTACATACATTCACAATATCAACATGACGTTGTACAACATTCATATCAAGGAGTATTATAGTTTTCTTCAGGGGAGAGAAGAAAAAAAAGAAGGCAGGCAAATAAGAGAGTGCAGTAGTGCATGGGAGAGACAAGTCTTGCGTTAAATAAAATAAGAAAATTAGAAAGAAGGGGAACGATGAAATTATTAATTTTTCCCCCTTTTCCACGATCGCCGTCTACTTTATAAGAGAATGGAATTATACTCTTGGTTTGATATAAGAGAAATAAGACCATGTCCGTAAAAACATATAGTTGAAAATTCCAAAAAAATGGTTGAACGTTCAAGCGTTTTGATAAGAAAAGAATCAGGGAGTGATTTTCATAAACGAAAAAGATAAAATGGGAAACGATGTATAGCCAGTCAGTCATATTTAATAATTGCAATAGTAATTCCATCTATTAATTTGGAATCGTGAAGAAACTGCTATAAGCTTGAGATATGGTCATAAAAGTGACAATGACTCAAGGCATAAGAGACCACAAGAGAATGGAATTATACTCTTGGTTTGATATAAGAGAAATAAGACCATGTCCGTAAAAACATATATAGTTGAAAATTCCAAAAAAAAAAATGGTTGAACGTTCAAGCGTTTTGATAAGAAAGGAATCAGGGAGTGATTTTCATAAACAAAAAAGATAAAATGGGAAACGATGTATAACCAGTCAGTCATATTTACTAATTGCAATAGTAATTCCATCTATTAATTTGGAATCGTGAAGAAACTGCTATAAGCTTGAGATATGGTCATAAAAGTGACAATGACTCAAGGCATAAGAGACCACCATCAAGCCGTACAATAGTAATTCATTAGGGTGAAGCTCACAATAAGAAGGATTTAAATTCAAGTCTAAATATTGAACTATTGAGAAATACAATTATAATTTTCAGAATTTTACGCATTTCCCTCGTACAATTGTCAGAGATGGGCATAATTGGCAATACGTCAATGAAAATTAACAATCTTTCGCCAGTGTGATATGCAACATACATTTATTATTCGTGTATTGTAGTGCAGGGTGCTCATTTTTCGTGAAAGAAAATGGGATAATATGCTAAACCAACCTATATCAATTTTTTAAAACAAAATAATACCTGTGTTCACCTATACAAAATGAAGGAGGAAATTATATTTGTTGCATTAAGTTTTAAAAAAAGAGATGAGGCATGAAAGTATAAGAAATGACGCTTGGCTGTTGCCGGCTAGACTGGTACTGGTGGTAAACTGAAGAGATATCTATCTTAATTGGAAAAATAATGAGGTTCAGGAACATGCTATCATGAAACAAAGGTACAATTTTGGTATTACATATATTTGGAGTTGAATAGGATATTAGGATCTCTGGTCTCTGCTACTATATGCATACATACTGTATAAAAATTAAGCATGATGATGATGATGATATATGTGTTGTCTTGCATCTTCTGTTATATAACGTGCATACACATTCATTATATTCAATGAAAGGGTTGATTTTTAACTTGATATAATCATGGGACGAGGAGAGAGAGAGAGTGTGTAGCCTCCGGCATGGAATTTAAATGGATACCAAGAAAGTATGGGTACTGACTCGACTCCAAAGTGAAGTCGCATTTTACTCCTATTGCATTTCATTTTGTAAACTTCATGTTTGTATGATAATGATTTTGACTTTTAGATTCAGAATACAAAATAAAAATGGAAGATACCTTCATACGCTGTTACGCATACTTGAATTTTCTCTCTTGAGCGTCTTCGCATTTAATGCATGTAGCTGTAGTACCTTTTCCACTTTTTGAGAACGAGATTCGTTCATTGTGAATGTCAGACTCGGAGGAATTCATATTTACAGAGTAGCCGAGAATTATATAGGAAGCAATTGGGGATGCGAAGGGTTGAAGAAAAAGGTTGTTCGGCTCAAATCAACTAGCGGCTTTGGAAAGTAATGATTACTTAATGTAACATTACATGGTTCTCGTTCTTTTTTTTTTTTTTTTTTTTTTTTTTTATAAAGAAAAGGGTCGTCTCGCTTTGGGTCTTGTAGTCCTGTGTTCAGTGTTCAGTGCATAGCACCATTGCATTACAACAAAGGGTTTCATATAAAATACAGGGTCAGCTACAAATAAAAACTGCCCACCGCAAAAGAAAAAAAAGGGTGAACAGGAGAGAAAACCAAGAGATCAAACTTAAGAAATGGAGACCCATCTTCTTTGTGACAGGCATATATACAATATTACCTTACATTACGGCTATTGCTATTGACTGGCTAGGAAAAAGGGTAGACTAGGACACACAAAGAATACATCTTCGAGTTTTAAATCTCAACAAAAACTGTAATATCCAGGCACGAATGTAAGACTCATGTAATATTTAAGTATAGGTATATTCGTCCATCTTTTTCTCAAAAGGCTTCAAATATTCAGTGAAATAAGGATGAAATGATAAATTAAGTCATAAAAGTACTAGTAGTTCAAAAAAGTGCAGTATAACTGACACCGTCTCATTACACAGTCTTCGTCTTTTCCTTTGTCGCTTGATGAGAACAGTATGTCGCTTGCTTTATGTATATATGTAGGTAATGATGTTTGTTAAAATTATTAGTTTATGAAAAATGACGCAATATTTAAATACATACCTGCACTTGAAAATATGTTGACAAAATTTCATTCTTATCATTAATTGTTCATTCTGACTTGTGAAGATTGTACGTTTTTATCGTCTCCAAAGTTCTTGCCCTTCATCCTTATGGTTGATCGTCATAATTGTCATTCTTAAGCGTGTATAAACCATCACTAAATTAATATAATCACCCGAACGCATACGGATGACTACTGGTAGGAGTAAAAATGACTTTCCACATAAGATCATGAAAGACGTTAACTAGTTTATAGTTAGTCCATCACCAGTCAGTCAACAGTCAAGTCGGTTGTCGTAATGCCGTGCATGTTGGTTTTATCTTTCACTCATCTCACATCTCATTCTATCTAACAAGAAAGAACAGTCACTTTTCTTGAAACTTAATATTATTACAGTACATTGGATTACATATAAAAAACAGTTTGTCACGCAGGTGAGGTGATTATGATAGTGATGCGATCTGACAGATGTTAGATTCATGCGAACTTTTGTTTTAATTGCATGTTATTATATTAATATTTAATTACCCTTTTAATTTCAACGCAATACATGCTGATATAAGTGGCGATGAGTGATGAATGATGCATATTATGATGTGGGATGAGAAAAACCTGAGGGCGGAAACAACTATACATTTACACTTCATAACCGCGTTTCATGCACTAACCTATAAAAAAGATGAATTCACAATAATTCTATAAATGATTGTTGAACTGCAAACTTATATATGTGGCATGTTAAAAAAAATACTAAATGTTTATTCTTGGAACAAGTGAGTGAGTGAATCATTTCACATAATTGTTACTGAATTTGGGACTTCCTGTCATGTTTTGTATTTGAATATGGTATTTAGTTAGCCTCTCTGTTTGAAATAATATTTTTCGCAGTTTCATCCAAATGGTCAGGCTCTCTCAGATGTATACCGCTTCTAGAAATCTCCGTTTTTGTAATTACATATATTTTTAATTATAGAGGATGTAGTACGTGTCTATGTCGACTTTTGGAGAAATTTTATGGACTAACGAGGCAGTTTTTTTGTAAATTGCTAACTAACTAGCCCCATTCACATATTAATTGATTTAACTGCTGCTGACTAGTGCTGTTGATAGCATACTTCCTTGTATTCCTTGCATCCGTAAAACACGCAAGCTTTTTACAAAAGTATTTTCGTTTTGCACTACATACCTACTAGTAAAAGTCAAGCTTTCTATTTGTCATCTCACACTACACTAGATAGCTAAAACTGATAGATAATCGTTTTAATTTTTTAAAAGAATGCACTTTGAACTACACCTATCTTTATTCACGTCATATTTATTCAATGCACTTATTATACATTTTGTCTTTAAACGGAAAAAAAGATTAACTACTCAACAATGTCGGAGGCGGAGCAAGTATTGGGTACCTTTTGATTGACAAAAACGGCGATGTGTTTTAATGCATATTGCTTACTATTGCGAAGTGGTTTTTACACTGTTTTGCGGATCACTACTTTCACTTTTACTTCAATTTAGTATTGTGAAACAAGCATAAACATAATGTTTAGTGGTTTTGCAGGATGTTTTGGATAGTGCATTTTTAGTGCATAGCATTGTACGCTTTGAGAGCATCAGCGGAAGTATTTATATTTCCGGATTGCGAGTGATCAATAAAGATAAAAATTAGGATTTCATTTTCTTTGTCATAATGTTTCTTGGGGTTGCAAAAAAATATAATGAAAAAAAATTAATTAAGTTTTCTTTTGATTGCAGTGGTTTTCTATTGTATAGAAAACGAGAGGGACGCCCCAAGTATGTCAATTGGATCAACCAAAGTGCAGGCGCAACCGTACATTGCCACTAGTCTTCAGAATTCCTTTTCGTTTGGCCAAATCATGGCGTCTCAAGGACACACTGGGGCGACTACGACAGTCGCCCAGCAAAATGCGCAAGGGGTGCAGCAGCATCAACAACAGCTTCAACTTCAACAACCAACCACAACCGCAACTATTCAAGGAACCCACCAAGGCGGCGCTCAAAATCAGATGCAGCCACTGCAGGTTATTCAACAGTCCCTTCAAAACCAAACGTTGATGCCACAGCATTTTTATAATACTCAAGGTCAATTGCTGATGCCTGGAAATCTATTTCATCCTCAATTAAACCATCAATTGCAGGTAAAATACATATACCTATACTATTTAAGATTCATGATCCGTGTAATTTTCATAAGGTATTATGTTAGAGTTTGAGCATTGTAGTTGTTACTGGATGTCAGATTTAAAAGATCTGTTTTTTCATTGACATTTCAGCAAGCTCAGTTAACCCCATCTATTCAGGTATAGATGTAAAGTTATACTGGTGTTATAATAATACAGTTAGATATATAAAAGCCAACGACGCTGAATGGAAAGTAATACTTTTGGTCTATGTTTAATAGGTTATTGCCGCAGGAAAGACGTTACAACAAAACCAACTGAGCGCGCCACATATGTTCACAACTGCAAGTAAGTGAAGCAAACCCTTTTTCTTGAGGATTCCTGGACATATATTCCAGAAATAAGTCATTTAATAACTACTTGCTTGAAGACAATATGTATTATGTCTACGTGTATGAACGATAACGATTATATTATTATGTTGACTAAAACGTAACATTTTTGTTTGTTTTGCATGAATTATATTAGCAAGCTACACTACTATTCCAACGAGTGCGTCAAACAACCAAGCGTATATTATCGGACATCCTTCAATACTGCAACAACAGCAGACTACAAAGCCAGGAGAGATGCAGAAGGTAAAAAAATATAGCATGACATGAATAACTGTATTATGTAGTTGTGCTATTTGCTCCTTTATTCGTGCGCTACTAAACTGAACTGACTGGTTGAAGTTGAAGTAAGCACTGATACTGATACTACTTATTCTGTTGCTATTAATACTATATAGCGCTGGAACTACATAGTATTTCATGGCACATGTTCGTAACAACAACAGATACACTACACAGGATGTATGCAATGGCAGCAGTGCTTTTGTGGCAAATAGTTGACCTCATTTTTCTTACTTATAACTTACATATATATCTGTTGTTGTGTTATATTTAGGTATTACAGCCGCAGCTTGGAACCACAGCGCAAATACCTACTCAGAGTATATGGGCAATTCCACAACTATTTAACCAGAATTCGATTTTAATACGGGGCACCCAGCCAGACCAAATGTTCATTCAGCAACAACAACCATTACACAACAATACGGGTACCCATCAGCATTTCACGACAATGCGTAAGCAAACCAAAGATAATTATTCTAGCATACTACTGATAATATAAATAATTATTATTAATATATCCACTTTTCAAATTTTTTTGCAGCGTTGACAGCTGGACAACTTCCAGCTACGTCTATTTCTTCAGCGACCACAAATGGGGTACAACAGGTGACACAGCAGCAACAACAGCAAGTACAGCAACAACAAAATCAGCAGCAGGCACAGCAAGGACAGAATCAAAACCAACAACAGATTACCACAAGTAATCTTGTGTCCATTAAGGGCCCTGCTACTTTACAACCAAAGCCACCCTTGCAGATTCAGCCGCAACCGGCGCAAAATCAAAATGCCAATCAAAATCAGCAACATCAATCACAACAACAAAATCAGCAGGCTCAAAACCAACACCATGCACAGCAGATTCAACAACTTCCGCAGTTGCAGCAAGTACAAATGACTCATCAGCAGCAAATGCAAATGATCCCTCAGCAAACGAATACATCTCAGTCAAACATGCTCCAACAACAGATTTTGGCACAGTCATCTCAAACTTTGACAGCTCAGGTAATGCAGCAAGCTCAACAGAATATTCAGCAAGCTCCAAGACAGTTGACGATACTCCCTCAACAAAGTACAGCGCAACAAATTCAACCTCAACCTGGAATTTTGATCCAACAACAACCTCAACAGTCAACGATACAACAGCCTCAACCAATACGACCCAACTACAGTTCAGCATCTTCCATGAATACGACACAGGGAACACAACAGCAAGGAATTACAACTACGGCTACACCTACACAACGTGCTAAAATACGAAAGCCAGGTGTTGGAAGAGGAAATTCTAGCGCTTCTCCTACACAACAAGCGAAAACAATGTTCCCACGCCCGACAATCCCAACTTCGATTTCACCTCTACCACCACCTCAGTTGAAACCGGCACCATCTCCTGTTGGTGCTACTCTAACAAAAGTTCCTATCCCTGCACTGGGGTCAAACTCTCAATCTAGCCCTGTGCATATCCAGCCATTGAAAACTATTAATATCGCTGCTCTTCATTCATCAACACCTAATCTTCCAGATGCAACGTTGACTCCTCTGCCTCAGCCAACTTCGCAAACACAATCTATTCAACAACCTTCATCTCAGTCAATGCAAGTCTTTCCTTCAACCACCACACAGTTACCTAGTCCAAATATTAGTATAACTCCTGCCCCGCCGCCATTAAAAAAAGATGAACCGTCTAATGAGAATGTCACGCCACAGGCGCCACCTCAACCCCAACAACATCAGCAAAATAACTCTCAGACACAACATGGTTCAGAAAACAAAAGGTTTGTCCTTCCTGTTGTTTCTTTTTGCATGTGTGACTTGTAACTTATATATACACATACATATC